>CABEEJ010002844.1:59914-98482 GCA_901482245.1 Timema douglasi
TTCTATCCAGTCCACCTCATTATACCCTATCCCTATTTTGAGCTAATTCCATCCAGTCTACCTAATTATACCCTAACCCTATCTTGAGCTAGTTCCATCCAGTCTACCTAATTATACCCTAATCCTATCTTGAGCTAGTTCTATCCAGTCCACCTCATCATACCCTATCCCTATTTTGAGCTAATTCCATCCAGTCTACCTAATTATACCCTAATCCTATCTTGAGCTAGTTCTATCCAGTCCACCTCATTATACCCTATCCCTATTTTGAGCTTGTTCTATCCAGTCTACCTAATTATACCCTAACCCTATCTTGAGCTAGTTCTATCCAGTCCACCTCATTATACCCTATCCCTATTTTGAGCTAAATTCCATCCAGTCTACCCAATTATACCCTAACCCTATCTTGAGCTAGTTCTATCCAGTCCACTTCATTATACCCTATCCCTATTTTGAGATAATTCCATCCAGTATACCTAATTATACCCTAACCCTATTTTGAGCTAGTTCTATCCAGTCCACCTCATTATACCCTATCCCTATTTTGAGCTAATTCCATCCAGTCTACCTAATTATACCCTAAACCTATCTTGAGCTAGTTCTATCCAGTCCACCTCATTAAATTCTATTTCTTTCAGGTAATTTCTAATGTCAACACGGTTCTATATTCTTCAATTCGCGTTGCATGTCCTGCCCACCGTAACCTGTAAGATTTGATTACCCCAACCCTCGGGGGGTGGGGGTTGTAGCGTAACTATGACAATAGACTAACTATACTGCCGATTACAGAGAGATCTGAGTACAATGGGGCTGGTTAAAAAAAAATGTTTATCCGCTTTGTTATAGTTTAATTTTTTAAAATATTTTTTTAACATTTAAATAGTAATAACAACAATAAACAAAATGACATATTCAAAAGAAATGTAGTAAGACTGTATAGGGTTAATTTTAAAATGCAAACCTTTTGGGTGGAGATGACATTTTAAAACTGTTATCATGTTCATAAGCTAGAAATTTTTATTTTTATTTATCTGTTTGATTAAAAAAATACACCTAGATTAACTATCATTGAAATCTATTTTACAAATTAGTTCTAGCTAATATTTGTTTATTACAAAAAAAAATATTTTGTATTGACTAAACTTGATTAAATATTGATTTTGAAAAATATTGTTCTTAAATCTTGTATTGTTTATATTGAACTGGACACGAGAATTGAATGCCAAAAGTTTATCGTCGAATTATATAGGACTTGTTGAATTAATACCTATTTTTTCACTGTTGAGTTTGAGAAATAAACTGAATACATAAGCATCAAAAGGGATCGAGGAGATTTATTTTAGTCTATTGATGAGGGGACGAGTAAAGGGAGAGGGTGAGTGAAGGTTAGGGACGGTCATCAGAGGGGGATCCAAGGGAATTTATTTTAACTGATCGAGAAATGTGGAAGGAGGAAAGAGACATGGATCGAGGGTTTTTGGTTGGATGAAAGAGGGGAGGGAGGGAGTGAACATGCCGGGTAGCTTTTATTATAATATGGTGGGTATTTGACTGACGTAGTTAATACATTCCAAGGATTTCCGCGGAAGCTGAAAACCGCGTAAGTCGAACGATGCTCAAATATAATGTTAGTCTGACATACATGTTCATTTTGAACATAACTAAAGTCAAGTAAGTTCTGTTTTTGAAAATAAAACTTTGAGAAACTGAATTTCACTAGTTGAAGAAATATACCAAATGATGATGCCACTATCAGCTTACGTCAGATTACTTAGAACGTTATAAATTATGTTTAAAGTGGTGCTTGATAGATGGCGTTGCTAGTCGTAGATCGGAGTAGTAAAAACGCGTATCTACGAATCCGCGTGGCTCCAATCCGTGTAAGTCGAGTACTCGCTGTTATTATAAATCTTATCTTAACTTCGAATTATGTGTCGGTTAGATGAGATTGTTAATTAAAGTCCAGTAAGCTACTGATACTTTAAAAAAAGAAAAGAAAAAGAGGAATGTTAGGTAATTGTCCTCGAAGTGGTCCCACCACGAGTCCCAACTGACCTTGGAGTTGGCCATCTGGTTCCCATAGGCCCCACCGCAACGATGTTTGGCGTGACCGTGGAGGGCGCTGACGTCTTTCCACATGGCATACAGGATGACGGCGCAGATGAGACTGTACTCTATGGTGCAAGGGAAGAGGAACGGACTGGCGTTCTGCACCAGAGTACCCATGATGTTGGAACGGCGGCAACTGAACGAGTCTTCGCGGAGAGCTCTGGAACGGATGGACAAGGACCGAAAGCTCTTTTATACACGGAGTCAAACAGAATCGATTCCGGTTATTTCAGTAATCATTATTATTATTATTATTAGCACCGCGTCTTACTACCCGTTCGGGTTATACGCACTTACGCTAATGTGTAATGGTAGGGTGATTGTGAGATGAAATGAAGGACCTACAGTTTAACGTGGAATCCGAACCACGGTGGAGGCCTGGCATTCCCCACATTCACAAGTTGTGATTAATACACGTCTTGCCAGAGGTGAAGGAGGGGTTTGGTAATCAGATAAATCTTTGCCGGGACCGAGGATTGAACCCCGGCCGCCAGCATAGAAGTCTGACACCTTACCCCTAGACCGCCAGGTCACCCATTATTTCAGTAATCATTTTAAGATTCTGTTTCTGGTTCAAGTTAGAGGAAATGGAAAAATTCCGTTTATTTTTGATTCTCAATTAGATTCAATTTTTTAATTTTTTAATTTAATAATCATACTACCATTATCAAATTCGTAAATTAAAAAATATATTAAAATAATTTACGGCAAATTAAAAAGCTATTCATATAAAAACAAAATACAAAGGAATAATAATGACTTTGACAAAAGATCCGGAGTGAATGAAAAATAGAGTATTTCAAAATAAGATTAAGTTAAAGAAAAAAAGGCATAAGATGCAATTTAAAAAATAGTTTAAGACAGGAAAGGAACCTTTATGAGCCTGAATATAATGATATTGATTCCATTTCAGGGTTTGGTTCTTAGGCAATTTATTTTTACTGTTCCTGTTTTGGTTCCAGTTCCTTAAAATTAACTGTTAATTTTTGTTATAGTTAGCGGTTTAACTCCTTGGTTTTATATGGATCGGCCATGACAGATTTTTGTAGCAACTTATCTAACTATCCGTTGCAGGTTATTTGCATAACTACTAATCACGTTAATATGTTAGAAATGAGGTAGGTTGTATGTAGATGATGCGTACCCATTTTTTTATCTGAAAGGAGCATGTCAAAACCCGTTTAAGGGAAAACCACCGTTAGTACACCCAACCGGGATTCTAACCCCAATCTCCCGGTCATCGACAGTTTAGCTTATTGCGTGAGTGACGCATTAAACCATTCAACCACGGAAGTGCGGCTGACGGATTTTGTGTAGATATATTTTCTCTCGTAGGTTGGGGTTTATATACCGACAATAATAAAGATGCATTTTCTTGCAATAATTACGATAAATACTTTTTTTTAAAGGTGCTATTATTTTTCTCAGGTTATTAAAATAAAACCATTAATTCACGTTAGTATTTTTTATATGAGACTTGGAAATTATAAATCAAAGGGTGCTCCTATTTTTGCTATAAATAATAATATAATTATTATTGAAGATAGATATTTAGAACATAATAGTTTGTAAAGTAAATAAATAAATAATTAATAAAGTAATAACTGAGGAAATTAAAACAACTGAGGCACTGGTTTGAATTAATAATTTACATATTTAATCAAGACTTTTATTATACATTTCAGGGAATTGTTTAATTATAGCACGCCATTTGTTCTGTTTCTTTGATAATAAAAGATTTGAATATTTCGCGTGTGTTTTAAATCTTATTTGAGTGCTATTTCACCCCATGTTTCCAAGAACTGACGGATTACAAGGTGAGGTGGGAAAATGCCCGAAACCCCCTCACACACGTTTAATTATTAATCTAATATTAATATTATTATCAGGTATTATGTCTTACGACAGGTCCATTCATTTTGTCAGTGAACTTAGATGCCAATGGCCCTGTCCTCTGCCTCCTCCTTCAGCTCCCAGAATTATCATCTTTCCTTCAAGTCATCTAATATTTGAATCCTCCTCCATACTAATCTCCTCTCTCCCTCAACCTTTCCTTCTATTACATCGTGCAGAAGACAGTTCCTCTTAAGGATGTGTCCTATCAAGTTTGCTTTCTACCGAAGAATAACATCCAGAATGGTTCTCTTCTCACCCACTCATCTTGGGCAGATTTATCTGATTGCCAAACCCTTCCTTCACCTCTGTCAAGACGTGTATTAATCACAACTTGTGAATGTGTGGAATGACAGGCCTTCACACCGTGGTTCGGATCCCACGTTAAACTGTAGGTCTTCCATTTTATCTCTCACAATCACCACACCATTACACATTAGTCTGTATAACCCGAACGGGTAGTAAGACGCGGTGCTAATAATAATAATAATAATAAAATAATTATAACTCTTCTTAGGACTTCTAATTATAGCTATTGAATAGTTAAAAATAAACCAATCCACATATTTTCTGAATTTTAAAATAACAATCCCCGAGACACCAAATATCCCCCCTCCCCCCCCCACTCATGTTCTAATAAACTTTTTTTTTTATCAAAGTAGTTACCTCGCCAAGAAACTGTCATTGGCTGCCGCCAAGTATAGTGTGGGTTTTATTGATGTTTCCCAGTCTGTGGTGTTCGTCGAATTTACCAATATCGGATAATCCACCAGTTTTGGAGAAAATGGTTCAACTGTAAAAAACAACAACCAAACACACACGTGTACACATATTATTTAAGTTTTCCAGAAGCTGTAATTAAGTATTAATAACTTTAATATAGATATAACAAAATGTTAGAATATGTTTATCTTACATAGTCTCGGCCGAAACAATTAGACGATTAGTAACTTGAAGTGCTGAGGGTCCGGGGTTCAATGATCGGTCCCGGTACATATTTATCTGATTACCAAACCCTTCCTTCACCTCTGACAAGACGTGTATTAATCACATCTTGTGACTGTGAGGAATGCCAGGCCTCCACCGTGGTTCGGATTCCACGTTAAACTGTAGGTCCTTCATTTCATCTCACAATCACCCTACCATTACACATTAGCGTAAGTGCGTATAACCTGAACGGGTAGTAAGACGCGGTGCTAATAATAATAATAATAATAATAACTTGAAAACTAACATTTTAATTGAAAAGTGATTATTCACTAGCTAAATAAAAGCAAACTACATATTACACTTTTTCACTTTTTGAAGATACTTTCACTGAGTTGAGATCCCCCGGACGTCAGACAAACCTCAGCATGTTGTCCATCACTTTCCTCAACATAGATCGTCTAATTGTTTCCGACCCACCCTAAATTTCAGTACAGTCTTTGACATGACAATCTAGAAACGTACAATCACAAAAGGGATCAAATAATCAAACAACTCTTTAATACTAAATATACCTACTTACGTGGCCATATGGTCTAGGGCACTACTACCCTCACAGTAGACTAGACTGCCGATGACAGGATTCTCGGGGTTCACTTTTCGATTGGGTGTACTGAGGTTGGTTTTCCACTCTCCCTCCACGAAAATGCTTGTAAATTTCCTCTAAATTCAACCTTCCTCATCCTTAATCCACTAGCGTTATTAGTACATATGCGTACAACCTGAACAGTTAGTAATATGTTGTCATAAAAAAAAAGAAGGTTATGATAACGTCCAAAAATCAAACTTGTTTCCTAGAAATGTGTCATTAAGCTACTGTTCATGGTAAAACAATAAAACGTTAAACATTTTCCCACGGCACGACTTTATAACAGTGACCATAATGTAATTTCTATGGACAAGTGTGATAGTGATTGAGACGGAACATTTGACCAATCTGTTAGTGCGCATGACTCTGATATGGGACCTCCCCTCATCACTCTCTCTCTCTCTCACACACAACACACACACACACACACACACACACACACACACACACACACACACACACACACACACACACACATGAATGTATATTTTCATCACACATTAATAACTAATTTGGTTAAGCGTACATATATTAATTACGTGAATTTCGCAGGGACGAGAACGGTATAATTTAGAGGCAACGTACCATCATTTTCGTAGAATAAGAGTGGAATAACCGTATAGGGAAAACATTTGACTGGGATTAAAACTCCGACCAGAGATCACCAGTAAACCGCGTGCCCACAACAATGGTGACTCACTCAGTTTGGAGCCGGTGGTGTAGAAATTGAAAATCTCGTGTTTGGTCTCCTGCACCAAGACGTTCAGCCACACGCAGAGGTTTGTTGCCATCATGTGGATCAGGCCGAAACGAGTGACCACCTTGAACTTCCGGACTGAAAGTTGCTGTCACGGAGACAAAAAACGAAACAGGACAAGTTTTGAGTTATAAGTGAGTGTTCAGATGTTTCCAGAAGGGAAGCACTAATGAGACACAACTAAACAACAGGGTAATTTCGGAATCTGGAGTTACAAGTGAGTGTTCAGATGTTTCCAGAAGGGAAGCACTAATGAGACACAACTAAACAACAGGGTAATTTTGGATTTTAGGGCAACGAGTGTGTCTTAATAAAACCAATCCGCCCGTGGAAGTACCTCTTGAGCTCCAACTCATATCCTGCGACACCCTCCTTACCTTGTTACTGAGGAAGATGAACTGCATCTGCAAGATGACGAAGGCCATCCTGGTGGCAGGGGTGACTGCGAGAAGGACGTTGTGGCAGTTGGTGTTCTTCTCCAGCTCGAAGTACTGACCAAACTCCAGCCCAGAGTAGATCATACTGCCGATACCGAAAGCTACGAGAAATTCACAAATAAGTCAAGTCGTAATTATTTAGATAGGGCGTCGTTATAAATCATGGTGCGGTTATTTTTTCTATTATACTTTATAAATAACTGTTGAATTGAGACTAGTGAAATCATTTTACCATAACCAGATCCGTGGTGTAGTGGTAATTACATCTGGCTGCGAACATAGAGGTCCTGGGTTCGATTACCAACTGGTACCTTAGGTATTTTCCCCCAAAGAGGATCTACCCCATCGGTCACTAGGGTTTAGTAAATTAGGCTCAATTAAGATTTAAGTGTTTCCACCCCCTCATACTCGCTATCACCCTCACCTCATCACATTGGGACATGAAAAGAGCCCCCACGGAAAGAATGTACGATTAGTACGTTCGGGCGGCTCCTGGACAACGGTAAGTTAGTACTTGATAATCTTTATACTACTGGCCAAAGAATGATGTAGTCCGAACGCGCCATATAGATTATTATTTTACCATGCTCAATTTAAAAATATCCAAAATTAACTATACAGAAGTTATCTGACACCATAGCTCAGTCGTTAAATGGTCTTATCAATTATAAGGGTATTGGGTTCGATTTCCGGTATGGCCGAAGAAATTAACATTTGTTAAATTGGTATTTCCCCTTTCACAGTGATGGATTGATGGCTGGTGGGCTGTATGTTGTGTCTTCTACAAAATTAAGTAAGTTTATAAGTCATGTGCTGATATAGTCAGTTGGTTCAGAAAGTTCACGTTAAATACCTAAAAATAAATTATTTAACTGATCCTAATATCACTGTTGTAAGGCTAATATTCCAAAAAAAAAGGCGTCAGATTTATATTTAATGTTTCGTCGGCTATTAGAGAGCTTGGAGCTTGAATCCCAACCGGATGAAATGAGGGCATTTTTTTTATACCTACATAGTTTCCTACTCCACCTCCACGCAAATACTGGTATATTTCCTTTGGCTTCTACTTTCCTAATTCCCACATCAATAGTGTAAACATGAGGATATTCCGGACGGGTAGTAAGATGCGATAAATGGATACAAATAATTAGAGATGGGACGCTTGAATTCTATGGTATTATGGAGATTAGAGATTCGTAAAACTCCCAGAAAGAAAACTCGAATACAGTTACGAAGACCTCACCTGACTTTAAATCCCAATTTTAAACAATTGATAACAGTAATCAAATAGACTTGTATAATTGGGAAAAATAACAAAATAAGAAATTGGCAGGGTTGTAGCCAGTCAATAATTTCGGGCGGGGGAGGGTTACATACCCTTATTTATAAAGGCTAGAAAAAAATATCTAAATATAAACAATTCTAGAAGCTATATGAAGTGTTTTTTTACGGCAGCATGACCTATTAACTGTTGGAGGCTAGGAAAATCCATTAATACTAAACACCTCTAGAAGTTCTATAAAATGTTTTTTATAGTAACATAATCCCTAAACTGCTGATAGATAGGACAAATTCTAAATACTAAACACCTTTAGAAGCTCTCTAAAGTGTTTTTTTTATGGCAACACATCTCCCTAATTGCCGAAGGCTAGGAAAAATCTATACTGTATATTTAAAAACTTCTATAAGATCTCTAAAATGTTTTTAATGGCAAGATAACTCTCTAACCGGCAAGGAATGGATAATATATGAATTTAAACACATCTAGAAGCTCTCTAAAGTATTTTTATGGTAACATGCTAACTGCTGGAGGCTAGGAAAAATCTATATATTTAAACACCTCTATAAGCTCTCTAAAATGTTTTTTTTATAGTAACATAGCCCCCTAACTGCTGAAGGATAGAACAAATTCTAAATATTAAACACCTCTGGAAGCTCTCTGAAGGTTTTTTTATATCAACATAAACACCTAGCTGCCAAAGGCTAGGATTTAAAAAAAATATTAAACACCTCTAGAAGCTATCTGAAGTGTTTTTTTTATAGCAACATAACACCATAATTGCCAAAGGCTAGAAAAACTTATATTAAACAGCTTTGGAAGCTATCTAAAGTTTTTTTTATGTCAACATAAACACCTAGCTGCCAAAGGCTAGGAAAAATTCTAAATATTAAACACCTCTAGAAGCTCTTTGAAGTTCTTTTTATGGTAACACAACCCCCTAATATGTACTTGTACCTTGGTTTTGATATTATTTGAACCATTAATAAGGCCACATATATTTTAGTGATAACATTTCGTGAGGGGAGGGGGTCCAACCCTTAAAGCCCCCCTGACTATGGCCTTGGAAATTGGCTATCTTGGTTTCTTATGACGTAACAAATATAACAAACAAAGCGTTTGACAGTGGTAGCAAGCCTTTAAGTACTTTTTCAAGATTCTATTTTAAATATTTGGACTAGTATAATAAAATTGTACGACTTTAAATATTAAAGGGTTCGAATCTGTATTAGAAGTTCGAAAGAAAATTTAATATTTGGATTCGATAAATATAGGATTAGACCCAATCTTTACAATAAATTATTATTATTATTATTATTATTATTATTATTAGCACCGCGTCTTACTACCCGTTCGGGTTATACGCACTTACGCTAATGTGTAATGTTAGGGTGATTGTGAGATGAAATGGAGGACCTACAGTTTAACGTGGAATCCGAACCACGGTGGAGGCCTGGCATTCCCCACATTCACAAGAAATCTTGTCAGAGGTGAAGGAAGGGTTTAGTAATCAGATAAATCTTTGCCTGGACCGAGGATTGAACCCCGGCCGCCATCATAGAAGTCTGACACCGTAACCACTAGACCGCCAGGTCACCGTACATCAAATTGAAACAGATCATGATTTTAGTAAGAATCCCTTTATGAAATGCCTTACTTCGCACAAGAATACAAAAGTATATTAATATCTTAGTAGGATTGAAGATCTTTCAGAACGGCCTTACTATTACCGTCTTAGGAGGCCATTATCCTACCAAAATACTGCGATACAGTAGGATTCTGGTACGAAATAAGGCCTTACATAACGGGGATTTTAACTAATTCAGCGTATAAATGACTTTCTTCGTGTGTTTCAGCAATCCTTTCCGATAGTTACCCTCCCCCCCTCAAAATAATAATACCAGCACTCCTAAAGTCTTACCAACAGCTCCCATCCGGAGATAAAAACTACCATAGCGACTTCGTTTCGCGGTGACGGTCGGCGTCTTTGGTTTGATCCCCACTTCTAGCATCGCGTCGGTGTCTCCATCTGTCTCGGCTTGTTTGTTGTGGCTCTTGGTGGTGCCCATGAGTACCGACTCGACTGCCTTCTGTTTCAGGACCAGTCCGTACATGCACAGAAGGAACAGCATGCTCACGAAATACAGGTACAGATAGAAACCCTACAACAAAGAGAACACAAACTTAATCTAATGACCGAACATTAACAGGAGGAACAATTTGCTAAGGAAGTACAGACACAAATACTACAACAAAGAGAACACAAACTTAATCTAATGACCGAACATTAACAGGAGGAACAATTTGCTAAGGAAGTACAGACACAAATACTACAACAAAGAGAACACAAACTTAATCTAATGACCGAACATTAACAGGAGGAACAATTTGCTAAGGAAGTACAGACACAAATACTACAACAAAGAGAAAACAAACTTAATCTAATGACCGAACATTAACAGGAGGAACAATTTGCTAAGGAAGTACAGACACAAATACTACAACAAAGAGAACACAAACTTAATCTAATGACCGAACATTAACAGGAGGAACAATTTGCTAAGGAAGTACAGACACAAATACTACAACAAAGAGAAAACAAACTTAATCTAATGACCGAACATTAACAGGAGGAACAATTTGCTAAGGAAGTACAGACACAAATACTACAACAAAGAGAACACAAACTTAATCTAATGACCGAACATTAACAGGAGGAACAATTTTCTAAGGAAGTACAGACACAAATACTACAACAAAGAGAAAACAAACTTAATCTAATGACCGAGCATTAACAATAATAATAATACTTAGCACCGCGTCTTACTACCCGTTCGGGTTATACGCTGAGCATTAACAGGAGGAGCAATTTGCTAAGGAAGTACAGACACAAATTCTACAACAAAGAGAAAACAAACTTAATCTAATGACCGAACATTAACAGGAGGAACAATTTGCTAAGGAAGTACAGACACAAATACTACAACAAAGAGAAAACAAACTTAATCTAATGACCGAACATTAACAGGAGGAACAATTTGCTAACAAAATACAGGTACGGATAGAAACCCTACAGCAAAGAGAAAATAAAATTTTATATAATGACTTATACAAACAGCAGGATGAAATACAGGTAGATATATAAATCCTGCAACTAAGATAGCATCTATGGAAGATTATGGTCATACATGAAGAGGAAAAAATAAGTTAAGGTGGGGTGCTAATCGCACGTGAGGCCTAAAGTTATGAATTTAATCACCAGTGGCAATGCATGATTTTTTAGAAAGCGCTACCAGATAAATGTACCGTAAATACCCGTATTCACCCAAAATCTTTAAGTATATAAATAGTTTTTTATTTACAAAAATTGTACCATTTGAATCTGTAGATCTAAAAAGGAATAAGGAATCATTGAAACAAAAATCTAATAAAACCCGGTATGTGTTAGTCAGCTACTTATTGAAAAAATAACGGATTGATTAAAGTTAAAATAAATAATAGTCAATGGCTAGTAGAGGAGACTGATTAAAAACCTCCCTCTACTTTGGACACAAATTGTTGTGCAGCAGTGGAGGACATGGTTTTATTGTGCTCAGTAGCTCACTAATTATTGTAATCACACAATATAACCACACTCCAGGGTGGTGAAAGATTTCCTTTTTCTAGTGTTCTCAATGTGCTTTCTGAAATGTTACGGATGGATAGTGAAGAGCAACAAACATGTTTTATATCCATTCTAATTTGTGGAAACGCTTTACTCTATATGCTACATTTAGAAACTGACAGGAGTGAGTGCAATCCCATGGTATAAGATGGATGTCTCGTATACAAAATTATAATTTTACCTTCAATTTCTACCATTGGTAGCTTTGGATACTAGCACTCCTCACCAATGTTAACCATGCGTTTTAGTATGAAATACAGCTATGACTCTATGGGCCGTACATAGTCGAGATTATAAAGTCGGCCAAATTGCCATTCGACCTGAACAGCTTATTATTTCGTATTGGTTGACTCCAGGGGTTAAACTTTAAACACAGGTGTTGTACTGGGTAAAGAAGGGGTTGAGATGTCCCATTAACCCCGCCACCCAATGTAGGGAAAAAGCTTCATGCGGCGCTCCTGACTATAAGTATGGCCCTAAGTAGGGTATAGTAGGTAAACTATAAGTATATCGAAGAAAGAAAAATGTTAAAATTCATCCAACTGAGAGGAAGAAAGAACAAGGGGAAAAAAGCCTTTACACAATTGAGAGTAGTTATAAAATCGAGTGTTTGGGCTGTATCATTCGTAGCCCCCTTTGTGAAAATATTAGCCAGTACTAATGAACCGTTTCCCAGGAGCCACCCGAATATACTAATCGTACATCCTTTCCGTGGAGGCTCTTTCCATGTCCAGATGAGATGATGGTAATAATGAGTATGAGGGTGTGAAACCAGTAGAAACACTTAAACCTAACTAACAAAAGCCTGGTGACCTTTAGGGTAGTTCCCCTTTCGGTAAAGGTTCTAGCCGGGACTTGAACCCGAGACCCCTAGGCTCGTAACCAGGTGCAGTGCGTGAACACTAAGCCAAGGGGCCGGTTGTATGTGAAGTTAAAACATGTGATCGTACCGTGAAGGATGAATATTCAGATCACTTAGTTTTTACAAATATTTTCTAGCGCAGGAATTTTAAATGACTGTTTTAGGATCTAATTTGGAGACTGACCGGGCTTTTCCGTCCCCCACGACGACGATAATCGTTGTCCCTTACCTCGTAGAAGGACGGTGGCACTTTTGCGGACATGATCTGCGCCAGAGGGAACGCTAAGCCCAGGACGATCAGCAGTTTACCATATAGAGCTGACAGGATCACACTCAGGGCGTGTCTGAAGTCAAATGACGGATCATTAGTAGTTCACATCTCACCTAGGAGGTTGTATACATTATGTTAAACTTTAAAACGTGTCCTTGAGATTTAAATCAAGACTGTAATAAAATACAACAGACTCTCAACTATCCGGGCTAAAGATAATAAGCTACATTGATAAAAAAAAGGATCCAATCAATAATAAAAATAATCACTGATTAGCAGCTCTTCTCATAAGCGTTTCTTGGAAGAGGGTATGGTCTAAAAAGTAATGCACTCTCCCCTTTGAGCTTGAATTATTATTTTTAATCAACCGAATAACACAAATGATATAACGGAATGAATTTCACAAATCATATCAAATAAGCTACCTTAATCATTTATTCATGGCTCCCCACGTGGATTTTCCTATTTTATGAATTAAAACAAATCTCTGTTTCTTTTACCGTGTTAAGAGTGCACCATATGAGCAGATTATTAAGAGGGATATCCATCCGATAAATACGGCCTTGACACTTCTTTGACAAAGAGAAAATAAAATAAATGGTAGGGAACTCCGCACGGACTTTCTCGCTCTATTGTTTGAAAATGGAGATATTTACTCAAAACTCGTAATATATGTGAAACAAAATAATATACACTAGCAAACCCAAGAATAAATTGCACTATACTTATATAAAACTTTCTTTTATAGTCTCGGTTTTAAATTTTATAAATTTGTTTTTAAAGAATTAATGTCCTCAATTGTATGTTTGTAGCGATTAAAAAGATCAATGTTGGGTCCACAAGGGTCAACACTTCGTATTAAAATGTCGACTTCCTGTTAAAATTTTCGACATTTTATTAGGTGTTGCAAATCTTCATGCCATCGCATTGCTATTAAATTGCTCATTTATAAATTTTGACCAATAAAAAAATGCAAATATTGACTATTGAGTCTAAAATGGATAAAAATAATTGTTGTACAAACATTTCTCCTAAGAGGTTAAAGGAAAAATAACATACTTTTTTTTTAGATACTTACTTATATTAAATTACTCTATGACATTGAAGAATTATTGCGTTAAGACGTAAGTAATATCTTTTTAAAACTAAAGCTCACAAAATTGTATTAATATAATTGCCAATATTTCAGAAAATGTTGGATTTGTAAAAATGTATGTCATATAAAAGTTTTTTATTTTTAATAGTACTACAGTTTTGCAATGATAAGTTATTTTGTATCTCAAATAGTTGCGGAAATACGGAATTTTCTGCTTTTGTAAGGTACCCTACAATTCATTTTCATGGTAAAATGAAAATATCCAGTTTATTTATAATCTTAATCAAAACCTAGATACGAATTTTAATCAAAATCGTTTGAGTCGATTTTGAGAAAATCGATTTATTCTCTTTTCACCCTTCAGTAAACTACTCTTAATTTTAAGTTGAAACAGACGTCATTGCAAAGACCACATTTTAGGGTTTGAGGGGAGGGGGATGTCTTGAGACGTCGACATCAATCAACATTTCAGGTTAGATTTTCTTTTGCGGTCGCAATACTTTTACCTTTTGTGTTCAAAAAGTTAAAAAATACTTTCTATACCTGTAAAATAGCGACAAAGTAAAAATATAGTGTGATGATTTTAATAAAACATTATCAACCTTTCAAGAACTTCACAATTTTCCTAGAAGCCCAGTTCACAGGTAGTAGAAAAAAATAAAAACAAACCAAAGCCCCGAATTGACATATAGATACAGAATTAGCCTCTGCACGAATAAGCAGGAGTGTACCGTATTTACATTTGTTGGAGGTTGGGAAATATTTAATCACAGTGTATGTGTGGGCTTTCAATTCATATATTGTCCTTGACAATGGGCTAAAACCTCGTACGTTTTAAAAGCTATATCCGACGAATGTTTGATTGTAAATATATCATTTACATTAATCAGGGATTGCGTGGACGCTATCAGGAATAGATGTTATAATAAAACAAGTTTAGCTCTCTAAAAACGGCTGGAGATTTAGATTTTCAAAAAAATATTTTAATTGTAACCCGGATTAACAATAAATCTTATGATTTGGACACACAGGAAAGTAGTTTTTTGATTACAGCAATTTCTCTGTGATATTATTTTGAGTAAATTTGATACTATACAAGTTATTTTAATTCAGTAGTTAGTCAACTACTCACAAACTGAGGAATTTGGTCTCGTCCTTTTTCCTCTTGTCCAAGACTGGTGGTTTCTGGATGAATGGCAGCGACTGGGAACGACCGTGGGATTTCTGGTAGATCATGACAGGCAGCAATGAGGAGGACAGTTCATTCCTGCTACTGCTGCTATCGACACACGATGAGTTGAGGTGATGCGAGTTAGTAGAACATGACAAGAAGAAAGGAAGAAGCTGGTTAATTCCTGCTACTGCTGCTAATCGACACACGATGAGTTGAGGTGATGCGAGTTGGTAGAACATGACAAGAAGAATGGGAGAAGCTTGTTAATTCCTGCTACTGCTGCTATCGACACACGATGAGTTGAGGTAATGCGAGTTGGTAGAACATGACAAGAAGAAAGGGAGAAGCTGGTTAATTCCTGCTACTGCTGCTATCGAGACACGATGAGTTGAGGTAATGCGAGTTGGTAGGACATGACAAGAAGAAAGGAAGAATCTGGGTAATTCCTGCTACGGCTGCTATCGGTACAATATGGTATGGAATGAAACAAGTGTCCGTTAGGTAAGCAACAATAAATGGTACAACACAAATGTACAAACTTGCTCATTGTCTATTTATAGTTTAGAACACAATCTCTTAATATAGATTATCAATAAATTAGTCTTAAATATATCTACGAAAAATCAAGTATACAATGTTCATACAAAACACTCACTAAATATAGCTGATCTACGATGGAAATGTAGTTGAGTGACAGCTAGCACAAAGTATTTTGTTGTAAACATTGGGTAAAATTATCATGAAAATCATTTGAAAACACTTTTTTATTTATTGATACTGTATTACTACTGAGAAAATAATAATTATTTCCGAATAGGTTGACATTAGTGACTTTCAGCCAACGTTGGCAATACATAATCTTCTGCTGGCTGCCACTTACCTACACCCCCACCGTAGATAAACTCTATATTGATCACCGGCTGGACGTAGCATGATCCAGAGTGGCTCATTAATGGGATAAAGCAAAGGTTTTGGGTTCACTTCCCAAGACCAGATATTATTTATTAACCAAGAAAAAAAGGCTTTTCCTAAATATTTTCCGATTCTTTATCTATGTAAATTATAATATTCTTCCTCTAAATTGAATCTCCCTTATTACTTACCACGCCATTATAGTGTATATGTGATTAGCCTGGGTGGGTAGTAAGACAAGGTGTATGAGGGCAAAAAAGTTAGCTCGTAGGTCGCTGATTACTAACATTTGCATTGCACCGTATTAGTAACTGTTACATTAGAGAAGGAGATCTAATTCTAGTTTCAAACATTTGCGACCATAACTTCTCACCCGAGTGCGAAACGCGCCCTCCTCACAGGTGAACTCATGGGTGACCCCCTGGCCGCTGCCGAGAACCTCCTGTCTCTGGTGTGAACTGATACCATCTCCCGACTGGAACTTCCGGGCTCTTCGACCGTCGGGATTGGGGGAGGCGCCTCTACCGTACTGTCCTCTTCTTCTTCTTCATCATCATCATCGTCGTTCTCCATGCTGGACATGGACTCATGGATTGGACCCAGTTCCGAACCTCCAGCGCTGCCCGCTAGATCGCAGCAGTTGCTGCAATACTCGGACCTGCAAGGTCTGATAACAAGGAACAATACAAGCCTTACCCATCGTCGAGATCGTTGATACAACCTTTTTATTTATCCGCTTCGGTAGCCACATATTCTGAGGTGCTAATTTTTCAATAGACTAGACTGCCGAAAAAGGGGAGTTCGGGGTACACTGAGTTTTTTTTTTCCTAAATGATTTTCCCCTAACTCTCCTTCGCAAACGTAGGTATACTTTATTTACATTCAACTTACCTCATCCTTAATTCATCAGCGTAATTAGTACATATCCGTATAGACTGAAGACGTGGTGGTAAAAAAAAAAAAAATCTTCGAAGTTTGCTGAACACAACTACCTCATCTATGACACATTGTAACATATGTAGACATGTTACAAAAAGGATTATTAAATAATGGTACTCACACAATTACTCCCGAGGAGATTTCACCCATCCTACCCACTTCAACGTTCCCGTTTGACTAAAGAGAGTTGTGGCATGCTAGATGACGTCATGAGTCTCACGCCTCGAGACCTCAGTAGAATTCTATGAATACTTCTAGAGTTTCCCACGAATAAAACCACCAGAGTTAGCACCAGTCGTTCTATCGGTTCCATGCATGCGCCATGTTCCCCTTCCTTTAACCATCTCTCTTATCCTGGGGATTCCCCTCTATCTGTCTCTGGGATCACGTGATGACTTTCAAGGACTATAAAATGACATGTTTCGTCTATATTGGTACTTATAATACTACTGTCAACTGCTTAGGTAAACTGAGTGCTACCACGAGGCAGGACAGCCATCTTGTTCTCGAAACTATCTTTCAAATTATAATTTTTCTTTGTTAATTTTTAAAATATTACCCGCCTCGGTGGCGTAGTTGGCTAGCGCGCTTGTCGTGTTGAGCTCTACTGCTGAGGACGGGGAGATCGAGGTTCGAATCTCGATCCTAATCCATTAGAGTAATTAGTACTTAAAGCGTATAACCCGAACGGGTAGTAAGACGCGGTGCTAATTATTATTATTATTATTTTAAAATATTTAACCTTTCATATTAAATATTAAATTGTAATTATTTATTGAAATTAAATATTAAATTAAAATCATATTTCTGAAGTCACTTTAATAAATGTTTGGCACAAATTACTTGGTCTTGAAGCCACTAGATTGCGTTAATATTTTTCTTACATTTCTCTTTTCTATTTAAATACCGCCATAATGGATATGGATTTCAAGGCATGGAAATTAGTTACTCGTTTATAATGATTATGTTAATTGAGATTAGTCCATTACCTTTTTGTTATGAGAATCTGACGTGGGAAATTATTCCTGTGACTTTAACTCTCACAACTTAACCATAGAATCGAGCTTAAATATTATACTCTAGATGATTCGTTTAGTGATTCAACTATGGAAGTTAAAATTTAAGTTCACCATATTGCTCTGACATTCTGGTCCACCCCTTTCCACTACAATATCTATTTTGGTTCAGATGTATTTCTTTAATGGCAGAAAGGAAAAAAGTTTATTGATAATTCGTTTATCTGGATAAAGTGTATGATCGGGTGAGTAGGAGTATGTTATTGAATGTTCTTAGAGAGTATAGTGTGAATGCAAGATTAGTAAATGCAATTATGGCAGTGTGGATTGGAAGTAAATCATGCGTTATGGTGGATGGAATGTTGAACGAATGATTTGGGATTGAACATGGTGTTAGACAAGGTTGGGTTATGTTTAATGTTTTCATTGATAAGTGTATGAAGGATGCGGTTAGTGTACAAATGGACAGTGTGAATTTGAGGTTGCTATTATATGCAGCCGATGATGTATTAATGGCTGAGAAGAAAAGTAACTTTCAGACTACATTCAATCGTTTGAATGTGGCGACAGGTAGAATGGAACTACGTTTAAATGTCTTCAAAACTAAGGTGATAGTTTTTGATAAGGACGGATCATAAAATGATTGTAAGATTAGTATAAATGGAAAACTGTTGGAACAAGTAAAATATGTTGTGTATCTGTGAAGAATGTTCTGTAAAAATGGAAGGATGGAAGGCAACATCGACAGATGGGCGAATGCAGCTTGTAGAGTAGTTGGATATTTCAAAGAATGAAGAAGAATGGAAAGAGGAAAATAGGGAAGTATATAAAATTGTGTTAACACCAACTTTGTTTTATGGATATGAAGCGTGGGCTTGTAAGGAAAAACACAAGCGCAAGGTGAATGCGGTTGGAATGAGATATCTAAGAATTGTATGTTGGGAAACTAGTATGGACAGAGTCACTAATGAATGGGTGCTTATTAATTCAAGCTAAATAAACTTAGTCGCCTTTGGTGGTCTTGAGATAAGATGTTCGTGAGTTCAAGCCCAGCTGAGATCAACGGATTTTTATAGAACGATAAACATACGTAGCACATTTTATTTATAAGGTGAAGTAAAACCGATGGTTCCATCTAGTTTTTTTTAATGTGAAAGTACCTTTCCGGCAAAATTGGTAGGTCTTTTCTTGCTTGCTCTTAGAGATACATGGGGTGGATGGGTTGATAACTCGTTCCCCTTGAAATGAATCTATCACATAAGCTGCAACAAGGAATAACCGGGGTATCTAAGTGTTGTTGCCACCTTGAGCTCCACATCAGGAGTTAAAGTAATTAATAATGATAATAACAGTAATAAAAATATTAACTAATCACAGCTCATTCCTATTTAAAATTATATAGTCCACTATACAGTCCAATTTTAATAGGAATAGCCTCTTAGGAATACTAAGTCAAAGGTCCCGGGTTCGATTCCCGTGTCCAGGTGTAATTTTTTCAATTTTCAGAATATGATATTTGATTGCGGTCAACATTAATACCCTTTTAATTTATTATTAATATTATTGTATAGGTATTTATAAGTTCTATCTAAAGTGACAGCTGCATATCACACGGCATGACGTATGGGTATATAAAACTAGATATAGTAACTTTTACTAATACTATTTTTATTGTTACTTAATGCAAATAATTCTGGTGGTAAAAGTATTCAAGCTTCGATATAAGATATGTATCCCGTTTCTCTAATTTTTGAGGGCGAAAATTGTTCTATGAAGTGCTAAACAAAAGTAAATTTACTCAAATTTGCAAACAGGAAGAAGTTTCTTTAGTTTGTACGTGATAGAATATGGAATTATTCTTATATTATATTCTTAAAACTCCTCAAGAAAAACTTATTTTAATTTTAAGGTATTGTACGTACATTTTTTTTAACTGTGTAATAATGTCAAGGAACAAATAAAGCATAAACTGTTTTCCTCTTTCCTATGTCTCAGCCATATTGTGTTTGTCACATTTATTTGCTTACAGCTTTATTCCCTGTATATTTTTACATGTATAAAATTATATAATTGTATAATAAATTCTTCAGCTAGTTTTATAAAGAAGCGTCTAGACATCTGCTGAAATCTGAAGATGAATATATTCAAATGATCTTTGAAAGATTATTCTTTTCGATGGATGGATATTAATTAATATAATACCTAGCTTAATAATGACGCTCTTTAATTGTCAAGTTTTTCATTCCATATTACACAATAATAAAAGGTAAATTTAAGAAGAAATGTACCCGCGTTTGCACGGAGGTAAAACAAAGTTCAGTACATCCGACCAGGATTTAAACCCCGATCTCCCCATTATCAGCAATCCATTCTATTTCCAGAGTAACGCCTTAAACAATGTCACCACCAAAGCAGAAGGTTTTTAAGGTGATTAGTCAGAAAAAAAAAAGTTTCAATAGTGCACAAGTTAATAAAGAATCTGCGTATACCTTGAATAGGTAGTAAAACACAGTGATAAGAAATAAATAAAGAATCCATAAAATCATAATCTTAATAAAGATAACTACTCACCACAATGTTGTAAATAACCGTAATAAAGATAACTACTCACCGTAGTGTTGTACATAACCGTAATAAAGATAACTACTCACCGTAGTGTTGTACATAGCCGTAATAAAGATAACTACTCACCGCAGTGTTGACCATAATCTTAATAAAGATAACTACTAACCGTAGTGTTGTACATAACCGTAATAAAGATAACTACTAACCGCAGTGTTGTAAATAACCGTAATAAAGATAACTACTCACCGTAGTGTTGTACATAACCGTAATAAAGATAACTACTAACCGTAGTGTTGTACATAACCGTAATAAAGATAACTACTAACCGTAGTGTTGTACATAACCGTAATAAAGATAAATACTCACCGTAGTGTTGTACATAACCGTAATAAAGATAACTACTCACCGCAGTGTTGTACATAACCGTAATAAAGATAACTACTCACCGCAGTGTTGTACATAACCGTAATAAAGATAACTACTCACCGCAGTGTTGTACATAACCGTAATAAAGATAACTACTCACCGCAGTGTTGTACATAATCGCTCATCTTTCGTGTGCCTCATGATATTATTAATACTATAACAAAAATACGTGTACGAACTTTATTAGTCAAGGAATGAAACCTGATTGAATCAGGTTAAGATAATTCACATGATAATAAAGGTTATACTGAGAGTGCGAGAAACAATCCTACTATAGACAACTATAAATATCTTGTTAAAAATATGGAAAAATGACACCAAAATAATACAAAGTTATAAAAAAAAACATCAATTAAGAAAATTAAAGCGAATATAATGTTATCCACGAAGCCATTAAACTGAAACCTCCACTTGCGGCTTGACAACTTCTAGTTGCTTAGGTCTACCTAAATTATGTTCACCTTGTGTTCATATTAGCACACACTTGTTAATTCGTATAATTTCTCACAGCTGTGTGCACGTCACATCATTCAATACGTTAAGTAGAGTAAAACGATGGTAAATATTTGAATTTACTTTTTTTTTCTGTCTTGGATTGGTTTGATCTTAATAGGTCTTCTCATGTAGTCGAGAAGCCTTAAAAAAAATACCATCTAAGTGTTGAAACTGGTGTTTACAAAACTTTTTTTCAGTCGCGCACCCCTTTAGGGACCATGATTTAACCAATGCTACCCTTCCAGATTTTCATAAAAAAAAGCATAACATAATCAAATGTAAGGGGCATCATAACTTTTTTACCATACTTATTGAGAAAAAGAAAGAAATTCATCAAATTCTTGAGAAAGTCTCAAGAAGAATTCTACGAGCTATTGAATCTGTTTAAGCCTCTTGTCAAACGACAAAACCCCAAATTCCGCGAAGCCATTACGCCTGAAGTGAGCTAGCTACCTAAGCTCTCCCGAAGAAGTACGGAATGTCCCGAATCAAACATTACCGCTCCTTGCTCCGCCCACCAAGGCAAAGGGCGGTAAGGTAGGACAATGCACCACGTCTCCAGAAGTAACGAGACTTCTCTTGAAACGGTGCTTGCTGCGCCTTGCCTCTGGTGGTTATGCTTCCATTTGTTCATACATATTTTCTTCAAGAGGAAAGTTTCTCCACGCCATGCCTTGCCAACCCTTAATTATAGTGGAACCCTGCCTTAGACAAGGATGAAGACTATCTCCGATGATCTTTAACGCTTATATAGAAGAAGTGCTGACAGAGGTAAAAGGTGAAATCATGTCTGAAATTATAATAGGAGGATAACTTATCAACACACACAGTTTTGCTGATGGCAATGCTGTTCGTGCTGAAAGTGAATAGAATCTTTAATAATTACTGAAAAGAATGGATGAAATACTGAAAATTGGATATGATATCAAGAGCAACATAAATAAAACTAAAGTCATGATGTGCACTAAAGGAGAAATCAGTCAGATTAATATAGAAGTAGAAGAAATAAGGCTACAGTAAGTTATTGAGTTCTGCTACCTAGGAAGTAAAATGTCCAAAGATAACAAAAGCAAGAAAGATATTATAATTAAAATAGAGCAGGTGAAGAAAGCTTTTGGTTACAAGTAGACATAACTAGCCTCGACTAGCATACATTTGGGAATCAGAAAAATGCGTATGAATGGATAATGGAGAGTTACGCTTTACGGATGTAAAGCATGGACCATTGGCGCAACCGAAATGAAAAGACTAGAAGTATTTAAACCGTGGTGTCACAGAATAATTTTGAACATATAATTTGTGGGGATGGTAACAAACACATAAGTGCTAAGGAATTAAAATGAAGAAAGGAAACTTTGGAAAGGTATGCAGCAAAGAAGAGTTAACACGGTAGGCCGTTTACTGAGACATGTTAATTTTACGAAGATAATTATAGATGGGTGAAAATCAAGAGGGAGGTCCAAGACTGGAGTGTATGAATCAGATAACGAACAATTTTGGCAGAAGGTACCAATATGTGATACATTTGGCCCAGGATAGGCAAAAGTGGAAAGCTGCAGTAACTTAATAGCAAGATTGATGACATAATGACATTGATGATGACAATATTAAAATAATTAATTTTACAAATTTTTGCTATAAACTATTATTTTACTATATACAGCACATACAATCTGCTGTAATGTGTATCTCAGTGTCTATACATCTAAATAAAAATTATATGCATATTTCCATAGCTATTATTATGAAAAAGGAGCAATGGAAATAATATAAAAATCAATCTTATATTTATAAACTCACTCCTTATATTTTAACTCCAACTGATGGTTTAGATTTAAAAAAAATATTATATTAATCACTGATATTTGCTCATAAAACAAGACAAAGTTTATAATGTCACTCTCAAGAAAAGAGATGCCAATTATTATGCTTCTTCTATTTTATAACTAGATTGAAACTAAATTATTTAAAAATAATTTTGGTGTGCGCAGTACACAAACAAATCTATTCAAATTCAAAACTAAAAGTAAACAACACACTTTTTTATAAAGGCAATTTCTTATGTCCAAACGAGTAAACAAACCTCCCATAGTTCCATGTAACATTTAAACAAATATTAGTTGTTTTGTTTAACTCACTTAAAAATGATATATTGTGTTTTTAGTACGTAGACCTACATACGTAAAAAATGTGTTGTTTATATTTGATTTGAATATATGAGTCAATTAAATATTCTATTTTTGCTAGCATATTTTTTTTTTACGAATTTGTAGTAAATGAATAAGTAAATGTTTTTAGCTTAATAAGGGAAATATATTTTATGCACGAATAGTCTTCCCACACCTCATGTTATCGTCGAGGGAACTGCAGTATTACTACTGAGCAACAGCGTTGTCATTATTTTGCTTTCCGTGATCGGTCTTCCTTCAAATGTATATCAAATTTGGCAATGCTGAGCTGTCGATGTTGCCAAAAGTTGGTGTTTCTTCCAAGTCCATTAACTTGGAGTAACACTTTCGAATTTTGATTTTTTTTTGATGCCAGAGTTATTTTTTTTTACCACAAACATAAAGTTTTGTACCCCTACTCATTTTGAGTAACTAGCGTATTAAAGTGATCACTCCAAGTTATTGATGGAGTACCACTTTTAAATTTTGAACCCTTTTCGATGCCAACGTTTTGTATTAGTCTTGTATCGTTTTATACCACAAAAAATAAGCTTTGTACACTCACCCGTTTTGAGTAGTTAACATACCAAATGTTGAGTTTGAAAAATGTAGAAAACTACACTAAACGTATATTTCGAAGAAGTAATTTATTTGCACATGCTAAAAAGTTTTGTTTTATAAAAACTATAAAAAACAACACTGACCTTGACTTGTGTTCTCTTATACCCCACCTTCCGCTTCCGTGGCCACGTGGTCCAACGTACTACTCTCACAGTAGATCAGACTGCTGATGATGGGGAGATCGAAGTTCGAATCTCGGTCGAGTGTACTGAGGGTGATTTTACTTTCTACCTTCACGCAAATATGGGTACACTGCCTATAAATATAACCTTCCTAATGCCTAAAAACATTAGCGTAATTAGTTCATAAACGTACATTTCGAACGGGTAGTAAGAGATGTTGCTAAAATAAAAAGAGAAGATAGGTAGGCCTCTCCATATCACAACAGTTTGATCGACTAATATAACCGGGTCTCCGATAAATAACATCACAGTTAATGATGTTAAGAGCAGCCTGTTGCCATGGCAACGCTGTAAATACGGGTATAAAGTGGGTGAAATTGATACAAGAAGCAAAAATTGTTATTTTTATACGCCTGCAGCAAGAAAAAAAAGTCACATGAAAAAAAAAATTAGTCTGGCTTGGCATGGATGAAGAAGAGGGGAGGGTTGGTGTGAGACTGGTTCGAGGGGGTCAGAGTTCGACTCTCCCTAAGGGCTCTATTTTAAATTTTTGGTTTTCCATTTTCTGTCCAAGCGTAGGAAGAAGGAGGAATAAAATATTGGATGACTTGCAGGAAAGAATAACATTCTGGGAGATGAAGGAAGAGACATAAGACAGGGTGCATTAACGGTCTAAGTTTACTAACTAAAGAATGAACCTGCCGTAAGACAGAACACCTATTAATGGTGATGTGTGTGTATATAAATACAAGTATATCCAAACGCGCGTTTTATTGTTGATACTAAACACCTTAGCTAAGTCGGTAGAACATCTGTACACCAATTTAGGCTGCTCGGTTCCGGTTTTTATTAATAATTAAAATGGGATTAAGATAGAGGGTACTATAATAAAGTTTTGAACTACAGATTTTTAACAATATTTTATCCAAAACATGTTTACAAAATATGGTATGATTTCCATTTAAGAAAGCTTAGTTTACAATGATTTAATATTATGTGCTATTATAGTCACGATTTATTTGACTAAAATTATCATACCAATGTATAATGTAACAATACAATAATATAACAAAATACACAGACTAAGAGAAGGAAAATAAATATTCTATTAATGAGGTAAACCATTAAGTCATACAATTTGACGTTTTATGAATATGCTCTTGTAATACAAACAATTTTTATGGGAGACCTTACATAGGCTTATACTAATTCAAAAGTTGACGAAATGTAGTTTGTTTATCTAAATCGTAAAGGTAAAACATAGACCTAATTGAATATTTCCAAATATTTTATTTACATGTTATACAATAGGGTGATATATCTAATTTAGGCTTAACACTAATACATATAAATATATTAATTTACAGTATTTAGCAATAATTTTTTCAATCTTTACTATGGGTTTCTAAATTAAATTAAATTTTAACACATTTTACTGTCAAATAACAATGAATAAATTACTATTATTATTATTATTATTATTATTAGCACCGCGTCTTACTACCCGTTCGGGTTATACGCACTTACGCTAATGTGTAATGGTAGGGTGATTGTGAGATGAAATGGAGGACCTACAGTTTAACGTGGAATCCGAACCACGGTGGAGGCCTGGCATTCCTCACATTCACAAGATGTCTTGTCAGAGGTGAAGGAAGGGTTTGGTAATCAGATAAATCTGTGCCGGGACCGAGGATTGAACCCCGGCCGCCAGCATAGAAGTCTGACACCTTACCCCTAGACCGCCAGGTCACCAATGAATAAATTAAATGACAGAAATGTAGTTTATTTTATCAAAAGGTACAAAACAAAATATCCACTTAGCAACTTAATCCTTCTTAGCATTTACCTAGGAAAACACCTATAGTTAATTATATAGCTATTGTGTTATTTGGACCACTGGTTCTCAAACATAGTTTAGATTGTACCCTTTGGTCTAATATAACTCCAACATAAAATTTCTCCACACGACAGGTAAAATGCCAGATGTCAAGTTATCAAGGGAGAAAATTTACCCCATTCACCTTGAAAGTTCCCACTTCATTTTGTTCTCTTGTTATTTTGCCAAATTTCCCTCGAGAACTACCCGCGTGCCCCCTGAAAGACTTACGTGTATCCCTTGGTGGTACATGCACCACTGTTTGAGAATCACTGATTTAGATTAGACTAGTTATTATTTTGACTATAGAAAGATCCGTTATGATTGATGTAGTAATTTATAGAAAATTAATTTTAGTTCATTACAAGTCTCGGTGGCCACGTGGTCTAACGCACTACTCTCGCAATATACAAGAAGGCCAATGACGTGGCGATTGAGGTTCGAATCTCAGTCGGATGTAAAGAGGGTGATTTTCCCAAAATGATTTTCCTCTCTCTTTCTACTCAAATGCACGTACATTTCCTTTAAATCACCCTTCCTAAAAACCATTAGCGTAATTAGTATATAAGCGTATTACACGAGTAGTCAAACGTGGAGCTAGCTAAAATATTCATCTAATATTAAAAGATATTTCTAGAAACATTTTATACTTTCATAACACTATTTCGGGTAGTAACGTACTCACACTTGTTAGTGCAATACTAAACAAAGTAAATGATTAAATGGTTACTTTTATATTTAATGAGTACTATGCAACATAAAATGATCGTTATTATATCAAACATAAATTTTACAACAACACCCGGATATAAAGTTGTGTCGTATTTTAACGTATTAGCTACGGGGTCCATCCACTATTAGGTAGCTCCCAATAAAATTAAGGGTGGTAGTGAATCATATATTCGAGAATTTAACTAATTGAACACATTTATAAATTAGAATAATGTATTCTTTATAGTTTGACGTAAAGTCATCAATTTTATTAGTAAATTTAAATTTGAAGATTTAGTAAAATATTTTGATGAGATTCTAATACGAATTCGAACCATTTACTGGTCAAGTATGTTTGAAATCTTGAGTGTGATTTTTTTTTTCAAGAACTTGTGTCATCCCGTTCAAGGATCAAGAGGTATGCTATGTTCTGTCCACCGTCATGGGTTACAATATCAAGAACAAACTTGTCGATTAGAAAATATGATCAGATTTATCGAATTAATAAAGGAAAATGTATAGACACATACAAACAAAACTGGATACACGTGTTGCTAATTTCAAATGAAAGGATTCATGTCTTCACCTTTCAAAAAGTTTCTGCAGATCCTGATGTTATTTTATATGAATAATTACATTTGAGATTTTTTTTTTTCACATTCAAGAGCCTTAAGCGTAAAATATTAATATTTATTGATTGACAGAGCTCTGAGCCTTTGGTGTTAAGGGTTGATGATCTATTTACTGAGCTGGCAGGCTCTGAAACTTTGACGTAAGGGGTTGATGATCTATTTATTGAGCTGTACATGTTCTGAACCTTTGGCGTAAAGAGTCGATTATATATATACTGTGCTATAAAGGTTTAGAACCTTTGACGTAGGCTCCATTATTTAGTGACTGAGCTACACAGTCTCAGAGCCTTTGGCGTAGAGGGTTGACGATACATTGACTTAGGTAAGCATGTTCTAAGCCTTTAGTATAAAAGGTCGATAATATAAGGACATATCTTGGGTCGATTGCTATTGTATTTATCTCCGACATATTCCTAAGTCAAAAGTGTTACCATATTATATATAAATAGGAGACTGACAATTTGTCGGTGAAAATAAGAAGAATCTCAGTATCCTGAACGGAGCCATTCACACCTTCATCTTGTAGGCCGATTTCCAAATTTCGAACAAACAGATAGTGGAATGGAACCTGTAGAAGATGGCCAGAGGCATGGACACGTGAGTGATGACGGTCCACGCCCACACACCGAAGAACTTGAGGTGCGACGGCCGGAACTCGGCGTGTCCCTTCTCCAAGGTGTTGATGGCCCACATGGCCATGTTTGCCACCAGCAGGAAGGTGATGATCTGCCTCCCGGGCTTGCGCCGAGCCTGGTTCGCCGTGCGGCACCGTCTCCAGGAGGCGTCCAGCACGAACACCGTCTGGCAGGTGGTCTGGATGAGGGAGGACAGCTCCGTGGCCATCCCACCGGGGGCAAGACTGTCCTCGTTCCCAAAGCTGCACCCGATGATGGAGAACATGCAGTAGATGTACATCCCTGTCTGCGCCATAACCAGGAGGCTGTTGTCAAGGCCGAGACCACCCCCGCCATGACCCGCTGAGGAGGACACAGAATAATATCAGGAAGGGGGGAGTTTAAATCATCATCATAAGTTAGGCTCTTCCTTTTTAAACGGTTTGTACAGGAATGGGATCTTCTGATCCCTCTAATCCATAAACACAATGAATGCTCAAGAATATAAGAGATTCAATAACAAATCTAATTCAAGATTTTTAAATTTAAATCTATTTTGAGTTTTTATACGGCTTATTTGTGAATTTTTCTAGAGTACGTAAGGCTTAAAAACTAGACCATTAATTCCCCACTCAAGTTTTTCTACTATCGCGTATTACTATTTTTCAGATTGCGTGCATATATAAGAATTACTCTAATGGGGTAGGGATGAGGAAAGAAGCATTTTAGAGGTAATCTACCATCATTTGCATGGAGGAGAGTGGAAAACCATCTGAAAAAAAAATACCTTCAGTAGGCCAGTTTAACACGAGTGTGAGACCTTAGACTATTTGGCCACGTGTACTACTTTACTGAATATATGCCTTTGTACATTTTTAAAATGACACCTGGACACGGTAATCTAACCCAGGACCATTGGCTAAGCCCTGCCTCTGAACTAATCACGATTATTCTCGTGTTCAGGATCATTCTTCACTTATAAGATAGAGTGAATGCTTGACTGCTATAATTATTGCATTATAACAAAAAAAAATTTACATTTAGATATTTCTTTTTACTTCCATCGACCCCTAAAAGATCGCAAAAATAAATCGAACCCGAGATTTTAATAAAGGTCGACGTTTCATGACACCATGAAACAGAAAATGTGGTTTCACGTTGCCGACTCTCTGCCTGTGTGTGTCTGTATCCTGGCCTACAGCCGAAACCATGCCATCGATCGAGCTAAGACCGGGTACCTTCGGTACTTGTAAGGTTCCCCCGAGGGGTCTCAGGAATTAGATATACAACCCTAAAATTAAAGATAGTTTACTGAATGGCAAAAAGATATGAAAATCAAATTTCTAGAAATCCTCTCTAATGATTCTAATTATATTTTATACATAGATATTGTGTAACATGAAAAACAAAATCGATACTCTCGTTTTACCATGAACATTATTTTAAGAGTACTTTATAAATAAGAAAATTTCCAATTAAGTTGGAAATAATACTTTGACTACAGGTATAGCCATTTATGGACACATATTTCAATTGAATTAAATATAGTTGGAAAATTGTATCTTGACTTGGGAATAGAGCCTAAGTCCTTAGGCTCAGAATTCTCGATTTAATTGACCAGATGTCATTTTAAAATTATTTTTAGTTTAATAATATGTATTTCCTGTTTGTAGCCTGATTAGGAATAGCTTGAACTTAACGTAGCTAAGTCAACTCTTGCACCCCAATCGTAAAACCAAAAGGGTCGAAGGACACTTACACGAAGAGTGGTGGTACTTGAGTCCTCTCATCTGGATCATGCACACGATGACCGCGATCGTGGATATGATGTAGAGAACCAGTTCACAAACGTTAACCTCGAACACCGCCGTCTGCTTGTACTGAGGGTCCTCGTTAAGTACGAAGAACAGGATCAGGCTGATTATGGTGAGGACGAGCACCAGGATGCCGGAGAAGAGGCCCTTGTGTGCGCTGGTGCAGTCTACCGTGAAATGGTGCAAGGAGTGGGGTGTGTTCACCGTCATGCGAAACGCTCCTCCTGAGGCCAAAGAGACGAAATCATGTTATGTTAGTTGATGTTTCAAGATGTGATTGACTGACGTTTGAGATAGTCAGATACTCGTGACAATCAGAAACACAGCACAAAACTCTTACAATTAATCTATCCCAGATGTTTTGTTTGTTTTGGAGGACCAATAATTATTGTAGATATAATTCCATCATGCTGGTTTATTTAACTATATTTTATAAGTCACACACACACAAAAACAAGTCTACAATAATAATAATAACATTAATCTCCTTGGTAACAGAAAAAAATAAACTAAATAATCAGTATCGCCAGCTTAACACAATAAAAACACTCAGATATTGTCTTTTGTATAGACTACGACATCCAGCGTGTAGCAGTTGAACCAAAGATCATTCCGCCAAGTGATGATCCCGTTTTCATGACAGACAGCTGAACCTAACACCATCTCTTTCCATAACCAGGGTTAATTATTTTAAGGAAGAGTCTATGATGGACTTGTAAGACAAAAAGCTACTCGAGACAATCAGAAACACAGCACCGTGCTCTTACAATTGATCTATCCAAGTTCTTCCTATAACCAGGAGAAAACACCATTCATTATTTTGAGGCAGAGTTAAGAGTTGTCCACGTTGTTTCAAAGTCTCAAAGCTACCACTCCCACAATAAATACCGCAGTGTGAGGAAATGGTGATTTTAGTGGGCAACACCCTCAAATATTCAACTTGCCGTGGACGCGACTACTTGCCAGTTTCTCCCCGGTCGACTTTGCCGTTCGTCGTGCAGATCTCCTGGTGCACACTCTTGCTCCCTTCCTCCGTCTCGGGTTTCACGTTCTTCCACATCTCGTACAGGATGACGGCGCAGATGAGACTGTACTCTATGGTGCAAGGGAAGAGGAACGGACTGGCGTTCTGCACCAGTGACCCCATGATGTTGGAACGACGGCACTCGTAGATGTCGTGGGTGTCACTGCTCCGTTCAGAGATATGGTGCCTTGACACGTTGGTACCGTTCAGTGCCAGTGCCAACACTCCTAGTAATAAAAGTTACAGACGGACTTAGCTTCACCGGGGAGATATAATGATATTTTAATATTAATATAATCGTATCAGAACACGATCTACAAACTAGCTTAAACTTAAACAATAAGCCTAATACTACACACGATGCCTTAGCGTCTAGATGTTTCCTAATAGGATAGCAAAACGAATCCATTCTAAAATACCAAATATCTTTGTCAGCATCAACCGAAATAAAACCGGGTATCCTAAACACCAACAAATTTATAATGGCGAAGAACTGATTACTTGTTTAGACAACTCTTGGTTGATATCTATAGTTATCTATATACACACCTATTCTTAAAAATCAACTCAACCCGAAAAGCTTAAATATGTTTACCTCTCTTAAATGATCTTCAAACTACTCTTGCCTGTTATATGACCCGTGAACGGGTGTCTTAACAACGCCCTTTTTTTTTGCCAGCTCTTTGTTATCAGAATAAGTGTTTCTGCATCAATGATCACGCGAATTAATACATCAGGTTGGATTGATGGTGACGATAGATTGAGGTTTAAAAACTGGTTTGAGTGCAAGGAAGGTTTTAAAAATTTGATTTATCGCTTCGGTTTTTAACCGGTTCTCTTCATGCTAATTTGAGCGAACTCCTTTTAAACCATCCTCCCTATATCTATTCATAGATCAATTAGTTAAATAGCCCGTTTGATTACACGTATGATCTAAATTATTTGAGGCTAGTGTCACTGACATAAAAAAATAGATCCAGTCCTTACTACCTCGGAACACCTCCTCTGACGACGATAGTGAATCTTCGGAGCTGCTATCATCACTCATCGCCCCGTGAGTCATCCCGTGGTCCCCGAGATGGACGATCTCGTGTCTGGTCTCCTCCACCAGAACGTACAGCCACTCGCACAGGTTGGCGGCGATCATGTGCATCAGCCCGAACCTCGCCACCACTTTGTACGCGCTCATCTTCATGTCCTAGGAACAAGAGGACATGGCTTGGTCAGACCCTTACTACCTAGCCACCACTTTGTACGCGCTCATCTTCATGTCCTAGGAACAAGAGGACATGGCTTGGTCAGACCCTTACTACCTAGCCACCACTTTGTACGCGCTCATCTTCATGTCCTAGGAACAAGAGGACATGGCTTGGTCAGACCCTTACTACCTAGCCACCACTTTGTACGCGCTCATCTTCATGTCCTAGGAACAAGAGGACATGGCTTGGTCAGACCCTTACTACCTAGCCACCACTTTGTACGCGCTCATCTTCATGTCCTAGGAACAAGAGGACATGGCTTGGTCAGACCCTTACTACCTAGCCACCACTTTGTACGCGCTCATCTTCATGTCCTAGGAACAAGAGGACATGGCTTGGTCAGACCCTTACTACCTAGCCACCACTTTGTACGCGCTCATCTTCATGTCCTAGGAACAAGAGGACATGGCTTGGTCAGACCCTTACTACCTAGCCACCACTTTGTACGCGCTCATCTTCATGTCCTAGGAACAAGAGGACATGGCTTGGTCAGACCCTTACTACCTAGCCACCACTTTGTACGCGCTCATCTTCATGTCCTAGGAACAAGAGGACATGGCTTGACCAGACCCTTACTACCTAGCCACGACTTTGTACGTGCTCTTCCTCCGTAACATTGACCAACACACACGGAGGGGACAAATCCTCTCACCCCTGGAGCCAGGAGGGGGCGATGAGGAGAATGGAGCAGAGGTCTCCCAATATATTCTATAAAGGTAAATCTTGATTATACGATCACCGTGATTCAAGGGATCCTAGTACGGGCTGATCGTTTCTCACTGATGGGTGATAGACGTTCTGATTATTCTGGTTTCGGGTGTTTTAATTACATCTTGAAAAGTCCCTTACTCATATAAGAAGATAATTTAGATAATACACTCTCAATGATCAGCAATATGATATGTATTATCCTGATCTTCCAGGAAGGGGAATCGGTTAATGTCGTTGAACCTAACCTCACATGGTTTGGTTCCTGATCCAACTCTTTTTTCTTAAATCAAGGCCCTTCTCTCACAGCCGTCGAAAGAATGTAGTTACCATACTGTTGAGAAAGATGAACTGCATCTGGACCAGAGTGAGTATCATCCTGGTGGCCGGGGTGAGTACTAGAAGTATGTCACTACACTTGGAATCCCTCTTTAACTCAAAGTACTGTCCGAACTCCAACCCGGAATACACCATACTGCCGATACCAAAGGCTGAAAGAGAGGAAACCACCAAAATAACAAATATACCACTTGTTTGTCAGCATTTGCCTCATGTTTTAAATAGGCTGCCATAAATACAGTTGGCTATAGTCAGGTCAGGATAGGTGGGATCTTTTAAAAGAATATAAAACTAAATGTGAATTAGCAAAAAATCAATATATTATTTATATATCAAAAATTGATACATGCAAAACATGGAAATCAAACAGGTTGGCTTGTATAGAATTGATTTGTTGAGTTTTTAAACTATTGGGTAAAATTTTTCTTATGGTTATACTACTATAGTAAGACCGTAACAAAAGTTACCTATTTTTCATTCTAAATATATCCAAAGTCTTTCATATGTGACTGGTCAACGTCTGAACTATGATGCAATCAAAAAATGAAGTTATTTAGATCAGCAAGATTGTTTTAACGGTCCACACTCTTGATTTGAAGGATAAGACTTGTTTTGATTCTTGCTCAGGTGAACTTAGGGGAAGGTTTGCCAAATTGTAATTTCTCCCCATGCTATTTCCATAATTTTTCTGATTTAGTGCTGATGAATTTCCTCTTACCTCCTTCCCTTGTATTGAGTCATTATTAATTGTTCTAAGCATACACTTACTAAATTTTATGGAATTAGTAACTCGATAGTTCATTGTCACACTTACAGAAGTAATCCACCTATCCCTATATTGAGCTAGTTCTATCCAGTATACCTCATTACACCCCCTCTCTCACAGGTATATTCTAATATTAAACTCGTATCTGCGTCTTTGTCTTCCCAATGTTCTCTTTCCATTGGGTTTGCCAGTCAATACCCTGATCAAGGTTCTAGAATCTCCTATCCACACTGCATGTCCTACACAACGTAATCTGTGAGATTTGACTATCCTAACAATGTCCTGTGATGAGTACATTGTATTATCTCATAATTATATAACTTCCTCCACTTCCCAGTAATTTCGTCTCTTTTTAGACTAAATATCTTCCTAAGCGCCTTATTTTTGCACACCCTAAATGTATTTACGTCATGTAAGGTAAGCGATAATGTTTCACGCATATAACTATATTGAGAGTATCTAGCAACATTAATAAAATGAGTTGTTGTACACACCTATAGCCCCGAGTCGAAGATAGAAACTCCCATAGCGTATGATAGGCCCATCATGCGGTTTCTTTGGATGACTATTATCTTTTCTCGAATCTGAAAAATCATAGCGATACAATAAGAACTACACTAGCCCCATGACTTCTTTGGTGCTGACTGACAGATCACAGCTGACTTCTGACAGTCAACATTTAGGTATATACCTACATTTTGACCGTCAGAATTGACAGCTGCTAAACACATGTTTTTACAGATCATTTGGTCTGGCGTAGGTATACATAATTTGGTCTAGTAACGTTTCAAAGCTGTCAGTCAGAACCAAAGAAGCCATGGGGCTACTGTACAAATTACTTATGTAACATAATCTTTATATTACTCACAATATAAAAAAAACCAGCTGTTTCTCCTGGGTTGTTTACAAGAAAAGATTGGCGGCACTGTACTAGTGGTTTATTTTCTTTCCATTTTGTGTCAAACTTGCGCTTTGAAGCCATTACACAATACATTTCGTAATCACTAAACACTAATGTTAATAGCTTATACATATGTATTATCTTACAAAATTATTTCTACGGTTTCATTTAATCGAATTTAGCATCAAATCACGAGGATAAGGAGCTTTGTTTGCAATCTGTAACCCAAAAAGCAAATTCAGCCTAAGCGCTTTAAGTTGGCAAGAGGCTTTTGTCTATCGAGTAGATCTGGAGTACGGTAAACTCCGAAAGGACATGTTCCTTCAGCTAAAAAAAAAGTAAATCTTTCGTTTATCCCAAACTTACTCTGTATGTTCCCACAATGACGTAGACTATAAGATAAGGAGTAAGTCAGAGGGAGAATTCTTCCGTTCACAGTAAACGAAGTGTACGTCAGTGATTTAATCTAATATACGATAAGAATCAAATAGCCGAATCTATTATTTATGCTTTTTATTGAGGAATTCTGCATCTCGATATCATACTCTGAAAATTGAAAAATGACAACTGGACACGGGAATCGAACCCGGGACCTTTGACTTAGTACGCCACTGCTCTAACCTCTGAACTATCCAGGAATCGTCCCGTGCTCAGGGTCATGACGGATAGCTCAGTGGTTAGAGCATTGGCGTACTAAGCCAAAGGTCCCGGGTTCGATTCCCATGTCCAGGTGTCGTTTTTCAATTTTCTAATATACTATGTTAACTCTTCAACTAATTTTTGATCTCACCATGTGACTTTATGATCCTGAGGATTGCCCGGTCTTTGATAAGCGTGGCGTACATAAAACACATGAAGAAGATACTTCCTATGTACAGGTACAAGTAGAACCCCTGAAACACATCAAAACAAACTTAGTATGTGGTAAAGACTTCCCGACACCTTGGCTCAATGGGTTGCGTGTCTGTCTACTGAGCTAAGGGTCACGGGTTCGATTTAATCTGCCAGTGTCGTGGATTGTTTTCAGGGCAAAATGAGCTTGCTCAAATCGTACCTATGATATGTTCTCTCCGCCTTTTGTCGCTATTTGACTAATCGAACATAGGCTCTTCAATAAATAACTTACAAAGGTTTGTATTTGCGTTAACTTCTGACCAAGAAATATTATACCAAGTGATGAGAATCACTTCATAGGCACAGTTTAAACCAACTACAATAATTCTGACAACATTCCACGATATGCCCACTGGCTAATGGAAACTGATTGAGTGTCACAAAAATCCATAATAACGTGGATGCTTTGCCAAACCATTTACTAGAAACAGATAATCATCGACGTGTTTTGTTTTCGAGTGAATAAAGATATATTTTAAGTTATTGACACAATTAGTTTTTTTTTTTACCCAATCAAACGTTTTGTCTCTATGATACAAATCTACACATGCTCATCTAATTTGTTGGATTGTTGAAGATCGCACTGAGCACATACAACTTACAGTGTCCCTAGTTACTCAGCGCATGCGCACTAAATGGAATGAGCCGGTTGATCAGAAACACTTTTTTTTCATGGATCGAATCTTACTTACTTCCCATCTGGGATATCCACATATAATTACATTAATGGATTAAGTGTGTGAAAAGTAGGATTGTAAAAAAACGTATGCCGCATTTGTGTGGAGAGAGAGAGAGAGAGAGAGAGAGAGAGAGAGAGAGAGCAGTAAACCAAGGGGAAAACACGCCTCACTACACCCGGCCAGGACTCGGAACCACGGTCTTATTATTGCCGGTAAACCAAACAAGACGATATTGACGCCTTTGTTTCACGTACCCACCGGTGCGGGTGCTTCGTTTGGTTAATTCACGTGCTTTTTATTAACCCACGTGATTAAAGCTTAATTCACACTTTCGCCGAAAATTGAAAGTACAATCTACTAGAGTGGCGCAGAAATTCACATGTTATTATTATTATTATTATTATTATTATTATTAGCACCGCGTCTTACTACCCGTTCGGGTTATACGCACTTACGCTAATGTGTAATGGTAGGGTGATTGTGAGATGAAATGGAGGACCTACAGTTTAACGTGGAATCCGAACCACGGTGGAGGCCTGGCATTCCCCACATTCACAAGATGTCTTGTCAGAGGTGAAGGAAAGATTTGGTAATCAGAAAAATCTTTGCCGGGACCGAGGATTGAACCCTGGACCCCAGCACAGAAGTCCGACACCTTACCCCTGGACCACCAGGTCACCAATTCACATGTTAGTAATACTGTATTTCGGTCCCATAATTCTTTGCAACACAAACTAGAAACAACTGATTACCGACATGTTTTATTTTCTAGGGGATAAACGGATCTTTAAGAATAATTACACGATGATTTAAAAAAATTAATCATTGTGTTGTTTTGAGAACGAAATTAAAACAAAACGTGACAAGAACTACACACATTCTTTAGATTTAACAAGTTTTTTTAAAAATCATTGCGTTGTTTTGAGAACGAAATCAAAACCGAACAGAACAAGAAAGACACACTTTCCTTACATTTAACAAGATATTAGTTTTTTTCATCACCACGTCTTACTATCTGTTCAGGTTATACGATTATGTACTAATCACGACAGTGAATTATGCAAGATAAATGTTGAATTTAGAGGAAATGTGCCTATATTTGTGTGGTTGGAGAGTGGAAAAACCATTTAGGAAACGCTAACCTCAGTACACCTGATTGGACTTCTAACCTCTATCTCCCTGTCATTGGCAGTCTAGTCTACTGTGAATGTGACTGACACCTTAGAGCATGGGGCCACCAAAGCAGGTACAAGCTATAAGCTGCTTCGGTGGGCGCATGGTCTAAGACGTCACTGTCGTGTTAGACAAGTCTATCGATGAAAAGGAGATCGAGGTTAGAGTTTCGATCGTATGTACTGGGGGTGGTTTTTCCTAAAGAGTTTCACACTCCACCTCCACGCAAATTTGGGTAAGCTTAATCAAAATGTAACCCTACTTAGACCTAATACCTTAGTTTAATTAGTACACATGTGTATAGCCTGTACAGGTAGTAGGCCTATGATTCGGTGCTAATAAAATAAAATAAAACAGGTTATTTGAAATCTCCTCACAGTTATAACTGTAGAAGTACATTAGTCTGGTAGCGTTGCGTGAATCTACTACCATCTCGCTTTGTAGGCGCATGCGTACTAATTGAATCGGTTATCTTAGACGTATGAGAACTGAATGAATTGGTTGTTTTAGACGCATGCGCACTGATTGAATCAGTTGTTTTAGACGCATGCGCACTGATTGAATCAGTTTTTTAGAAGCTTGCGCACTGATTGAATCAGTTGTTTTAGACGTATGAGAACTGATTGAATTGGTTGTTTTAGACGTATGAGAACTGATTGAATTGGTTGTTTTAGAAGCATGCGCACTGATTGAATCAGTTGTTTTAGACGCATGCGCACTGATTGAATCAGTTTTTTACACGCATGCGCACTGATTGAATCGGTTATCTTAGACGTATGAGAACGGATTGAATTG
>CABEEJ010002845.1:7210-22987 GCA_901482245.1 Timema douglasi
CAGTTGTCTGAATGAGAAGATAATGTAGGCCATGAACTCTGTATCACAGTTGTCTGAATGAGAAGATAATGTAGGCCATGAACTGTATCACAGTTGTCTGAATGAGAAGATAATGTAGGCCATGAACTGTGTCACAGTTGTCTGAATGAGAAGATAATGTAGGCCATGAACTTTGTATCATCTTTACTTGTCTGGTTGTAAAATACAACTTTCTGGTGAGACTGCAACTAGACTGGAGAGGGTTGCGTTGGAAGGGGGTAGCTATTATTTTTCAAGTAGATAGTTGTAATTTATTATTGCTATATTCAGCAGAATATAAAAGTTTAGTTGCTAAAGTCTTTTCATTGTATTTTACATTTGTAAAGTAGGTTTTTGATTTAGTCGTGTGCATTTATTTTGAGTTTTTGTTAATATTGTAGGTTATTTTTTTGAAAATTTGAAGTCATTTTCTAGAATTTTTAGATAATTTTATAGATATAATTTTATTATAATTTTTTGGTCATTTTAGTAACTTTTCTAGCTGTCAGATAAGGTTTTATCCTATGGAGATTTGTCTGTATTCAGCAAGTTAGTATGAAGTAAAAAACCTTTACGTCTATTTGAGTGGAAGTTTTTTTTTAAATTAAAATAAATTCCATAAATCAACTTATATACTTGAACGATACCACAACCATATCAAACTGATGCTTTTAATCTTTGTTTTGAACAGCAATTAATTGTTACGTGTCGATTGTTGTAAAGCCGTACGTTTAAAGAGAGCATGTCGTTTTGGTTAGATCGTGCTTCTCGAGTCAATCCCTTGTGATAATGGACACGATAAAATTTTACAAAACTATTTTGGCAAGTACAGCAAAAAAAAAAACCCAAGAAAGTCATACATATTACTATAATATAAGACAGATTTTCTATGATTTAGAATTAAAATATATTGTTTATACAGAAATGTTGTGATTTGGAATTAAAGTATATTCTATTTTAATTCCAAATCACAACATATGTGCGTAAACAATTGCTTCACACGAATGATATAGTAATTCCAGTGTTTTTAGTAAGCTGTCGGCCTATCGTGGAAATTTGACTGTGCAGTTCAAAGGGTGAAGGTCACCTTCGTTAGTCGGACGCAGTATAAATAACTGTCCAGAGTTTGAGGCAATCATATTCCGGGTCTACCTTTCGTTTGGTGAACAGACATCGATCGTCCCTCTCAGTAAATAATGATGGCACTTAAGGTACAGTAACAGAATTTAATGTATTGTAGATAATTACTCTAGAGCGGCGTTTCTCGACCGGCTTACCGCGGCACACTGGTGTGCCGTGGAGGGGGAACAGGTGTGCCGTGGGAAGATAAAAAAAATTGAGGATAACATCGTGTCTTAATACCCCTTTGGGTTGAACGTTTAATATACTAACTATACCGATGTGATAGGGATTAGGACGGTTGAATTTAGAGGAAGTGTACTCACATTTGCATGGAGGGAGAGTGGAAAAACATTTTGGAGAAAGTTCCCTAAGTACACCAGACTAAGATTCGAACTCGTTTTCCAGGCTGTCGGCATTCTATTCTACTGCGAGAGTGACGCCTTAGACAATGCTGCCACCGAAGCGGGTTTAGAATGTATTAGATTTCGACACGTAATATTCCAAATTTGTACTAATTGGATTTATATTTTAATTTTAAAAAGTAATTTCTTATTACCCGCTTCAGTGGTCGAACGGTCTAAGGCGTCACTCTCGCAATAGACTAGACGACGAGAGGGGAAACCTGGGTTCGTATCCCGGTCGGGTTTACTGAGGGTGGTTTGTCCTCAATTGTTTTCCAAGAAAATGAGAATACATTTTCTCTAAATTCAACTATCCTCGACTCTACTTTATCAGTCGAGCGGGTAGTAAGACGCTGTGCAAAAAACAAAACAAAAAACCACATAAGATTACTGCTCCCAGCAGTGGCGCACCCTGTAAAAAGGTGAGGGGGGCGGGGAGGTCCCTGTCGAGGCTGTGGACCCGGTACGCAAAGCCTTCGACTCTAACTCAGACTCCCTCATTAATGTCTAAAGTACATTAATTAGTAATTAATAACAAATTGATTGCAGTTAAATGCTCCGGTACAGATGACTTTATGAGAAGCTTCTTTGAAATTGTGAATTTATATTTGAATAAATTTGTGAAACAAAATTACTTATTTCGGTCCTAGATAATAAAAAATAAATTTATAAAATAGTTTTATAATAATATTATAAGTTTTCATTTTGAAACCGTAGTCGGTAAATTTTTTTACCAACTGCGACTCCGAAGCCCCAGTTCTTGCCCCGCGAGTGAAAATATTTGTAATAAAAACTTAAAACATAAATGATGTATCAATATAATAAAGAATACGATATGACGTTAACATTCTCAAATGTGGAAAAAAAAAGTGTAGAAATGATTACGTCGATATTATCTCAGTCGATAATACGTCTGTCTATTGAGCTTAAGGGTCCCAGCTTTGATTCCTGGCATGTCCGAAAAAAAATTATATCAATGGTGAAATATGTGTTTCCCCCTTTCACAGTAATGAATTAACGGCCGGGGGGCTTGATGTTGTGTCTGTTATAGAGTTAAGTTTAGTTTGTCAGGTATGTGCTGATGTATTCAATCAGTAGGTTTATTTAGTAAGTGCACTGTTAAATATCTGAAATAAAATTTTGAAAAATATGGTCGATTCACTATATTATTATTATTATTATTATTATCACCGCGTCTTACTACCCGTTCGGGTCACACACACTTACGCTAATGTGTAATGGTAGAGTGATTGTGAGATGAAATGGAGGACCTACAGTTTAACGTGGGATCCGAACCACGGTGGAGGCCTGGCATTCCCCACATTCACAAGATGTCTTGTCAGAGGTGAAGGAAGGATTTGGTAATCAGATAAATCTGTGCCGGGACCGAGGATTGAACCCCGGCCGCCAGCACAGAAGTCCGACACCTTACCCCTAGACCGCCAGGTCACCAACGTATTTGCTGAGGTTTGAATATTAAAGTTGTTGGCCTGTGTGTAATGTGACTTCCCCCTGTCTTCCTCGTATGTGGTATGCCCACTTCTGTCTGTTCACGACACTGAAATGTTGTCTGTCATATTGAATATGTAGGACTGCAATATTTCAAATATGCTTTCCTTTTTTCAGTTTGTTGTTTTCTCCGCCCTGGTGGCTGTTGCTTGTTCATCATACTGTCCCTTGCCTTATTATAACGGGCTAGACTCAGCCTCTGCTGCAGCTGCAGCTGCGGCAGCTGCCTCAGGAACAGGATACGGTCCGTGGGGGACAGGATCTAGCGCGGCTGCGGCTGCAGCTGCGGCAGCTGCCTCAGGAACAGGATACGGTCTGTGGGGGACAGGATCTAGCGCCGCCGCGGCTGCAGCTGCGGCAGCTGCCTCAGGAACAGGATACGGTCCGTGGGGGACAGGATCTAGTGCCGCTGCCGCTGCTGCAGCTGCGGCATCTGCCTCAGGGACAGGATACGGTCCGTGGGGGACAGGATCTAGCGCCACTGCTGCTGCAGCTGCCTCAAGAACAGGATACGGTCCGTGGGGAACAGGATCTAGCGCCGCTGCTGCTGCAGCTGCGGCAGCTGCCTCAGGAACAGGATACGGTCAATGGGGAACAGGATCTAGCGCCGCTGCTGCTGCAGCTGCGGCAGCTGCCTCAGGAACAGGATACGGTCCGTGGGGGACAGGATCTAGCGCCGCCGCTGCAGCTGCAGCTGCCGCCAGCGGGGGAGCTACTAGATGTCCCTATCCATACTTATATTAAATTCCTAAATGTACCCTCTTTGTCTTTTCAAGATGGCCGATGGCAGCCCTGTTATCAAATAATATTTGTAAAATAAGCACTTAATTTATGTTTATTTAATTTATTGTAATGTTTTTTTTAATTTTTAAACCTGCTGGTATTTATAATGTTGTTTATATTTCATTTTATTACTCTATTAAATCTACACATAAATAAACTAATGTACTCTAAGTTACACGTATGCAATAATGTAAATATTTAACCACAGGTTTTATGAATTTAATGTTTGTAATTTTAATGTAATAATTGATTAATATGGATTTGTAAATTTAAACCACTTTTTTTATATTTTAAAATATAAACTGAGGTTTGATACATATGTTTGTACTTATTTCCACGTCTGTTTTTAAACGTCGTTAAAGCTAACGTGGGAGAACGTTATATAATCTTTCACCCTCAACCCTAACAAGTCGTCAAAATCCTTTTCGCTAGACGAACAAATAAAATAAACGTCACTAGTTTTTACTATTTTTTATTTATAATTAATGCAAATCTTATTATAGTGACTGCATGATTTTTAAAAGCGAGTTTTTTTAGTTAGTATTTTTTATTTTTTTGTCTAAAGCGTTTACGATGTTTAGAACTAATTCTTTAATTTCTAATTTATTAAATTTCTAATCAATCTAATCAACTCAACATAAATGTGGGCTCTGTGCGAACAATCTGGTATCAAGGATGCTTAAATGATAATTTTAGTCATTTTTGGCTTGTACGTACAAAAGTAAAAAAAGGGGATGTTGTTTTGGGGGTTCACCCCTTCCCCTTTTGAAAATAGTATGTAATGATATTGATTTGGATTAACTCTAAATTATGTAAAAAGTCATGGATGAAGGTAATTTTTCTTTAAAGTAGTATATGTATAGTATCCTTTTAATATTCATCCATGAAGAAACACGCGCTTCTGAGAAACAATGTGAAAAAGATTTCACCACTAAAATATTTTATTTATACCATCTTTCTTGTTAAAAGAATAACTGCGTCAATTCTTGTTAAAAGGAACAACTTCATAGTATTATTTTCAAAAGACGCAATTTCTCTATACCAATAAGAAGCTAGCCTTCACAAAACCTGTCGCCAGGTCTCTTTCTATTGGTTAGTTTTTACATTGTTGACCAGGGGAGAAAAATGCAAGGGGTATGTCATATATAAACCATTGTGCGTATGTTAAAGGCATCTCCGGGAACCAAACATCTACACCGGGATCACGCTCACGCACAAGTCAGTCTAACACAGTATAATATAAATCACATCAATATCACAAGTGTGCAGTGATATAAAACATTTAATTGAAATATGTACAAGTAATTTACTGGTGTAATTTAAATAAACCGTGTGTGAAATAACAGCGATCAACATTTCTCTTTCTTTAATTATATTAATATACCGATTTAATTAGTGCTCGAACACGGAGCTATAGACAGCTGGTTAAACGGTATCTTTTCCGTACAGTGATTATAGGCGCTCGATCACGGAGCTTTATACAACCTATAATCATCACAGCATTCATATATCAAGGAATTGATCCGTAGTGTTTCAATCAATGCCCAAAGCGGGGTAATTGATCACATAGTGTTTACAATCGACGCCCAAAGAGCGGCGCGATAAATACATAGTATTATAAGTATTAGTAATGCATTGTTATATTCCTTCCCAGTAAATACCTGGGCGAGCAGTCAATTGGAGTCTTACGAGAGATTATTAAGGCTGGAGTGTGATGGATGTTAATTCGATGTGTTATTTATAATTATATTATAATGTAAATATATGTTTTAAATGAAAAGTTCAATACATGATTATTATTATTAGTGAAAATAAAACAAAAATTTGAAACGGATATTTTATATACATCAAGTTAATTTAAGTATTGATTAGTGAAGGTCAAATTTATTCATGAACTATGTATCCCCCCCCCCCCAAAAGTTGTAAAGTCTGGCTCGTCACTAGATATGATTTGTGCACCGTCTGATATCGAACTAAGATACCTTGACCCTGGAGCCAGAGTCTTATCTCGTGGAGCCATCTAATATGGATTGTACACTCCAACGATACTCGATTGTTCGAGCCTGTGGACAAGTTGGGAGATTGGACTTGCCATCTAGTCTACAGTTGAAAAATCATAAGTCTAGGTTATGGGTTGCCAACACTTATACAAGATCACTGTTTTGTTATAAACGATAAGGTTTTTAATTACAAGTCATATTCTACATTTAAAACAACGTAAACTTAAGTTTTCTCACACTATGTAATTACTTTTAACTAAAAAAAAACAAACTATCCAATTCGAAACAATATTTTAAACATAATTAAAATTACTTAGTCTTTATTTTGGAATGTTATCTATAATGTGTAATCAAGACCGTAGCAATGGGGGCGGGGTTTGGGGGGGTTCAACCCCCCCCCTCCCACGAAATTTTATGAACAAAATATATATATGGCTTTTTTTTTATGGTTCAAATAATAACAAATATAAATTAAGGGACTGTGTTAAAGAGAGCTAAAGAGAGCTTTTAGAGGTGTTAAATATTTCGAAATGTTCCTAGCCTTCGGCATTTTGGGGGTTAGTTTACCATTAAAAAAACACTTCACATAGCTTCAAAAGGTTTTTAATATTTAGAAATTTTCGATGCCTTCGGCAGCTAGGTGGTTATTTTACCAGAAAAAACAACCACTTCAGAGAGTTTTTAGAACTGTTTATCATTTAGAATTTCTTTTTAGCTTCCAGCAATTGGGGGATGTGCCCCCCCCCCCCCTGAAATAATGGCTGGCTACGGCCTTCTGTATAATATAGTGCATACATTAATAACTTTTAATACAAGCATCGTATTTACTTAGAAAATATAAAATACTTGTCATTTTTTAATACTCGTATGTACTGAATCATGTTATGATTATTTTATTGTATATATAAATATTTAACCGAATAAAACTATTTTCATCCCCTGCGTAGGTGCATCATTGTAAATAACTTGTTTCCGGCCCGTTCATCACATGGTTTAAATTCGTCGGTCATCATTTTAAAGCAATATTTGTTAGAACTTTTATGAAAGTGCTGTCAAAACTTATTTTTAAGTGGAATAAAAAGATAAAATAAGCTTTGTGCCCAACCTTAAATAAATATAAATAATATTGCCTTAAATTACTGTGGTTAACTATCAAATTCATACATTACAATATATTTCCATTACAGCTATCCAAAGTGAGAGATGTCAGATGTTGGCGTAGGGATACATTGGAGACTATTTCCATTAACTTTTTGAGCTTTCATCTAAATAGACTCGGGTGGTGAATGAAATAAAGGGATGTCGACTACATATCGATATAAAAATATATAGCTATATGTACTATTTACTAAAACCAACTATCGATATAAAAATGTTGTTTAGTTTACTATTAACCTCAAAATATGTATATACCTTTTTAAATATTTGATGTGTAAATATAAAATGTATCGATATTTTTTTCTAAAAACAGCGATATATTTATATCAATAGTTTAATATCAAACATAGATATATAAAAAATATAGATTTTTTCCAAAACATACTTGAGACGAAGTTTTAGTGCCCCATATATCGACCTAAAAATACATAGATTTTTTCCAAAAAATCAATATTTTTTTATATTTTAATATTCAATTTTTCAACATTAAAATATATAGATTTTTCTAAATCATCGATATATTTACTATCTATATTTTAATATCCAATGTATAGATATAAAAATACTTCGATTTTTTTTCCAAACAATTGCTTTATTCATCAATGTTTTAGTAGGCCTACTCTATACATAGACAAAAAAATGATTTAACACGTTATATCCTACTTTACTTAGTAGGCTACTGCGGATGCCATATTTAAATCGGAAACCTGTTCCAAAGTATGTAGAGCTTACTTCGAAATTATGTATTTCATGAATTAATTAATAATAATAATATTTAGCACCGCGTCTTACTACCCGTTCGGGTTATACGCTTTAAGTACTAATTACTATAATGGATTAGGAATCGGGAAGGTTGAATTAGAGGAAATGAACCCGCATTTGCGTGGAGGGAGAGTGGAAAACCATTTAGGAACCCCCCCCCCAGTTCACCCGACCGAGATTCGAACCTCGATCTCCCCGTCCTCAGAAGTCGAGCAGCTCAACACGACTAACGCGTTAGCCAACTACGCCACAGAGGCGGGTTTTATGAATTAATTGTAGATGGTTGAAATTGTTTGAAGAGGTAACACTATGTATTCAGTTGCCTGTATATTTAGAATAAGAAATAAGAATTTAAATTTAAAAAAAATCCTGACAAAGCTGTCCATGTACAGCACAGACTGTTAGTGCTTTATAATATAATACGGGGGAGGGGTAGTGATTCAAATCAATATCTGAATTTTCTATATCACCATATCTACCTTCCAAATAAAATAAATTTTATTTCATAGTCTCAATTATTTTTTACGTAGGAACAGCCTAATAATTAAATAAGTAGGAAATTAGGTTGAGACAATTAAGGTGTTTTTTTTAAAATATATGTAGGCCCTTCATACGTATTTTTAGATTTCTTCTCTCATATCATAAAACCGAGCACATTATTATTTCTTATTAGCTCTCTTCACCTGGATATATTTTTTCTAAAGTAAACAAAATACCACCTCCATTCCAGTTCTCCCAGACCAGTGCAATTCGATATATCGTATACAACCAACCAATATATCGATATATCGTTATAGATGAGAGAGCTTGCAACTCAAAACTCAAGAACCGCGTCCTACTACCCGTTCGGGTTATACGCCCATGAACTAATTACGCTAATGTGTTAGGGACGAGGAAGGCTGTAATTAGAGGAATTTTCACCTGCATTTCGCGTAGCGGGAGGGTGGAAAACCATTTAGGGAAAAACCGCCCTCAATAGACCCGACTGGGATCAAACACTGATCTCCCCATCATTAGAAGTCTAGTTTATTGCGAGAGCAGCACCTTAGACCACGCGACCACCGAAGCAGGTAAAACTTTTTTTTTTTATTCAAGACATATAAATTTCAAATTGCGTTAGATATTCGGTCCGGGGTCTTATTTAGGCGACAAACGCTCCCCTTATTATTTTTATTTTTTTCAATAATAAAAGAGTAAAACTTCCTTCAAATTTGAGATTCTAGGTGATGTTTTATATTGGTGCCTAGTTACAGAGCTTGGGAGTAAAAAATAGGCAGGAAGGTAACGGCTCACACTTATTTCTAAATAAAATTTTACGTTTTGTATTGTTGTTTTAAGAGGCATTTAACACATATGCAGGATGTCTACCGATTTATATAAACCATATTTCATGACACTTTAATTACCTATACATAAATATTCATCACCATAAAGTGCTAAAATAAAGTTATTAACTATCCCCCTCAGACAAAGATTTTCATTCAAAATTTCATTAATTCTGATTTCTAAGATTTGCTCATTTCTGAGCTACGTCATCACTGGGGAATAGTTGTAAATTTAAGATACTTTTGAGCAAAGTATCTTAAAAAAAATACTATTCTTACCTACACAATAGACTTGGCTCACAAAAATCCATCATCTGAAAGTTAATTCAATGACGTTTTAGTAACTATCATGAAAAAAAATAAATCATTTCATTACTTTAATGACCGGTAGGTATCATAACATTAATAATATCGGTGGACACTATCGAATAAATGTTATAAAAAAGGACAGTGAGCATGGAATGCATAACATTTAAATCAAATCTTCTACGTTTGTATTCTTAACATCAAAAGACCTAATGGCATTGGCCTTTACTTCATTGGTCCAAATATAACAAACTTATCACCATCATTTCTCAAATTCACTTTCAGAGCCATAAGACCTATACTTCACGAATTAACCTCAAAATAACTATCCAGACTCAAAGAAACCTAGCCCAACAGGATCTAAACTTACCAAAAGATATAATTCGCAAGCTCTAACTTCGTAAATTCCAGCAATATAAAACATAACTTGATTGTTAGCCTACACCTTTACAAACAATATATACATATATATTAAACGACACCTTTTTATTGATTATATGCAAACCAATGTTTCGGGAACTGAATAAAATTAATTTTTCATGGTTTCTTCATAAAAAAAATGGTAGCATCATCATTATTAAATATTAGTTTAACAGTTTAGATACTTAACACCTATCTCTTCTCATGTTTTAAAGATTTCAGAAACAAATGATTATTTCTACACTGTATTATTGTTTTTATAATTGCTCAACACAATCTAAAAGTTATAATCTCATATTAAATTATTATATATTTTTAAATTAAATCTGGACAGCCGTGTTCACGAAGTGATGACCCCGAAGAAATATATAAAAACAAAACTCAGCAAGTTTTGTTGATATCGGCTGATTAGTTAAAAAGTTGACGGGGGGCGGCACACGTATATAAACGTTGATTACATTGTTATGTTAAAAGTAAATTGAAAGAGAGATAAAAATAAACAGCTCTATTTACATTTGAGTTGCAAAATTAGTTTCTACGATGAATGAAACTAAAGTATATGTTTTCATGTCTTGACTTGTGTTGTTTATAAACATGACCTTGACACCAGCTCGACGTTGTGGATAAACTTATGTATAAAAGGCAGATTTAAATAACGTATAATTATAGTCCTTCTATCTACCAGTGAACAAACACACTCAGCAACAACAATGGCGCTCAAAGTAAGTGTTTCATCGTAATAACCAGGTCGTATAGCTAAATTTCAAATTACCATACAAGTTCAAGATTGAAACAAAATAGTATTTTATGAAGTGAAATCTTGAATCAAAGCATTTTTTTCATATAAATGCAGTTGATTAAATTTTAACTTACCAAGAAACTATTAAAAAGTACTCAAAAATAAATTGGTATAAATCACTTTCTGCTTTCATTGTAGACACTAGAGTAATATAAAACAACCTTGTGAGGATTTGAAAATGGAACACTTGGAACTGTAGACAAAAGCGCTACTGGCGGAGTTATGTTGAAATTACATTTTAAAAGAAAAAATAATCTTTAAGAAAAAATATATACGAATCCTTGTAAAACAAAAGAGAAAATGTTTTGCGCAATAGCCTTTTTTTTTTCAGAATGTATATATATATATATATATATATATATATANGTTATGATTTTGTTTCCAGATTGTTGTTTGACTGTTATTGACATATTTCATGTATTGTTGTTAATTAAATATTCCTTACAAACAAACAAAGTAAATATGTAAGCCCCTAAATTGAAGATAAATGTTTTCGTTATGATTTTGTTTCCAGATTTTTATCCTCGCTGCCCTGGCGACCGTCGCTTGTTCTTCCATCCTCTATCCCCCCCGCCCGCCTTGCTATAGACCACTTCCTGCTTATTACGGAGGACAAGGCTCGTCATCTGCTGCCGCTGCAGCTGCGGCTGCTGCCGCCACGGGGTCAGGGTACGGTCCTTGGGGGACTGGAGGAGGATCGGGCGCAGCTGCAGCTGCCGCCAGTGGGGGAACTGCTAACTACGGATACCCTGGATATCCGCCCGTGTATCCGTTGTATTAGATACGATGCCGTTAACTAAATTATTTATTAACGTATTAAAGCATTATTTTCTTAATTAATTTATACTTCCAATTGTTTGTTTTTAATGCGAATGAATTTGTTTTGTTTTTTTGTGCCTAAATAAATATATTTTTTTTCGTAAAAAAAACTGTTGTGTGCATTTTTTTATTTCTGCTAAATGTTGAATAGTTTAGTAGGTAACTAACTAGCTTCAACATACCCACTTAAGTTAATAGTATAATATTTGGTATTTAATGGGACTTCATAATTTATTAAACCAATTAAGTATTTTAATTTGTTTTACAAAATACGTACTTTTCTCATATATCACTAACGAATTTAGACATGTTTCTTAGGGGGAAACTTTCATAATGAATGTTGGCTAACAGTGCCCAAAAATAAAGAGTTTTGCTTGAAATAATTTAACCTGTGAAACTAAAATTGAATTCAAAGCTCTAGCTAATGTTAGGAAGAAAAAATGCATTCACGCCATAACTCCCTCTTCCTTTTTTTACCTAAATGGTTTTCCACTCTCCCTCCACGCAGATGCGGGTTCACTTCCTCTAATTCAACCTTCCCAATTCCTAATCCATTAGCGTAGTTAGTACTTAAAGCGAATAACCCGAACGGGTAGTAAGACGCGGTGATAAATATTAATTATAGTCGTGTGAGAATAATGGAAATAAAGGATGACCAGGAGGATGTTTAATATGGGGGGGAGGGTTTGGAGGACGAGAGTAAAACCCAGGGATAGATGGCTGAAGGGAGTAAGTAGGAGTGAGGAGGAGAGAGGAGAGGACTGGGTCAAGACGGTGAGGGAGAGAGGTGGTGGGAGTAAAGGAGGCGGGGAGAGCCTTATGTTCCAAACAGACCCAGACAGTAACTGAAAGTTGTTCATGATGATTTTTTTATTGATTTTTTATATTTTTATTTATCACCGCATCTTACTACCCATTCGAGTTATTCGCTTGCATACTAATTAAACTAATGTATTAGGAATCGGGAAGGTTGAACTTAGAGGAAGTGAACCCACACTTGTATGGAGGGAGAGTGGAAAATCATTTAAGGGGGGGGGGGGGAACTGTTCACCCGATTGAGATTCTAGCATTAATCTCCCCGTTCCCGGCGGTCTACGCCACCGAGTCAGGTTTCATGATTATGATGATGATGATGATTCCTACACGTTTTGAAATATAACCCCTTGTTGTGTATATCCCCGATGGTTGCTGCTACAAGATTTGTTTTTAAGATATGTTTATTAAAATCAATGGTAATCAACGCTTGTATTTTGCATTTTTTATCTCTTCAACAAATGAATGTTTACACATTCAAACAAATAATAATCGTACAACCCGAACGATAGTAAGATGCGGTGCTAACATCAACAACAACAAATCAAATAATTATGTTTTATACCCGGACAAATCTTTTCTATGTATGAATGCTGATTAAAAACAGATAATTTTGTACCACTAAGCATAATGTGATGGATAAATATTGATATTTTACAAATTTAGTGTTTTTGAAAGAAAGAAAAAACACTCTTTAACATCGTTATCTTTATATGCTGGCCTAGAACACAAAATAAACTCTTTTACTAATTAATGATGGGAGTATAAAGATAGAAAAACACACGTATGTTCAGTCTAGAATGAGTCTCACACGCTTGTCGGACTTGCGCTCGTAATATTGCCTGTCTACAATAGTACACGCGAACGCAGTCGCACACCGGAATCGAGAGATGAACATTTTCCATCTCTTGCGTTTACGTGGTTGCGTTGACTTGCCTTCGTTCAATCAGAAACAAAATGTGTGTGCCCTACTGTATTCAACTAAAGTAATTAGTAATTTAGTCAAGGATAAAAGTTTGTGAAAATATAATAGCTGTTATAAAGTATTTAGGGTTACCAACCGTACTCTTTTTTTTAATTGGTAAAACAGCGTACTCTTACTTTTTACTTACCAACGACAACATAATATGTAGTTACTCTTTTTGAAACCTTTATTTTAAATATAATAATTCAGTGTTCTCCGCCCGGGTGGAATTATTGTGTATCTGGGTTGATGATTTTTGCAATAAAGCTTGATTTATTTATTTTTGCACTCACACTAATAAAAATGTGAGAAAAAATATATAGTCCCTTCTTCTCCTTCTACCTGTCATCATTTTGAGAAAGTACTATTTTCGGGGGAGTATCTGGATATGGTAAACCTTAAAGGTTTTGCATCCTACATTATTTAATAAAGAGTAAACATTAAATAACCTTTTTACGTGTTAATTTGATCCTATTTAAACTCGTGTATTTAAACTTTAAAATGACTATGATGATGGAGTAATTATTACTTTAAATTACATTTACAGACATTATTTTTATTGTAGACAGCTTTTGCTTAGGCAGAAAACAAGAACGGCGCGGCAGACGTGTGGTTGAAGACGGGCGCTAGTACTTGTTTATAACTGTAGATCTCTCGTGAAGACACTTGTTATGGACTAGTGGCGAGATCTAGTGACGAACAGCAGAACTCTCTTGCCCATGTTCTTGTCGCAAAACGTCATTTGCATAGTTTTTTTTGGACAAGACTGCCGATGATAGAAAGATAGGAGTTCGAAAAACTGATAAGGTGTGCTGAGGGTGTTTTTTTTTTACCACGGTCGTCGTTACTGAGTGGGAGGGGGGGGGGAGGGGAGGGCAGGAAGTTACACCTCAATAAATGTTATTAATAAAATTAAAAATACACTTTTTAGAGCAATGCATAGATGATTAAGGTCACTTTTTTTTAAATATGAATTATAGAATTATTTCACCTATAATATATTCTGTGACATTCATTTTGTAAGAAATTATTTATATTTTCTAATCCAAACTGAAAATAGGTTCAATCGACTGCGACCTTCCCTCGCCCCTCCCAACCATCCACCTATTTCTAAGAGCGATCGACATCTATCGTTTTTCCCCTAAATGGTTTTGCAGTCTCTCGTGCAAATGTGGCTACACTTCTTCTAAATTTAACCTTTGTCAACCCTATCACACTGGCGTAATTAGTTCATATGCGTGCAACCCTAACAAACAGTTGAACGCGATTACCAAAAATAAAATAAAAGTTTTTATGACTCGATGTGGATATTAAAATTCCCAATTATTGGTAGGAAAAAAAAAAGTGTAGAAATAATAATAAAAACTTCATGGCGTGAACTAAACCGACCGAGCGGCCGCCGCCGCCATTAGCGACGATAGTGCCAACAGTTGCGGGATAGATGTCATGTGGTCAGCACAAGAACGGGGGGTTAAGCTCAGTTTTCTAGCCCGGAGCTGCTACTTCTTTATTCTTTTAGCTCCTCGTTTGTCCTCACGGGGCTGAGTTTGACCCCCGTTATAGTCACTACTGTTTCATATTCTGGAAGCGCCGAGAATCGAACCTGGGACCTCTGACCACTAGCCCTCTGAGGCACAGTACTATTGTATTACACACCAACCTTTCTTCGTACATGCCCTAGATATTTCTGAGTGCAGACACTGGTTGAGGGTAAATTTTAATAAAAGGTATCGACATTTGCTCTCGGAGAGGAACGCGAACCATTTTGTGATGTGGTATTTTAGGCATCCTATAGCAGTTGGTTGAGTTCCGAGTGCTCGAGTCAAAATAACGTCGAGTAAAAACCCTAAATTCGAGCGTTACCTTCCGATAAACTAGAATAAACAAAACACACCCGCCAGTAGAGTTCAAGATGATATAAATAAACACGTCAACCATCATTTGTAACACAGTTTGATCTGGCTACAGAGTTCATATTATTTGAATTCATTCGTGGAAGTTTTTTTTTCACTCTTTTTCATTTGTATTTTCTTTTAAGGTCTGTTTCGTTAATTCCAGCTGTGTCCAAAGTCTTCCTCAGCGGGCCTCGCCGGACATAGCTTCCCGAATAGGTTCTACACTTATGACGTGTGTGTGTGTGTGTGTGGGTGTGTGGGTGTGTAGAAAATTAATTTGTCCGGGACCCGCCTCGTTGGCGTAGTTAGCTAACGCGCTAGTTTCGTGTTGAGTTAGACTGCCGAGGGCGGGGGAGAACGAGGCTCGAATCTCGGTCGTGTCGGCTGGGGTTGGTTTCTCCGCCCCCACCCCAACCCAAATGATTTTACATTCTCCCTCCACGCAAATGCGGGTTCACCTCCTTTCTAAATTCAATCCTCCCTGTTCCTAATCCATTAGCGTGATTAGTACTTAATTGTTATAACCCGAACGGGTAGTAAGACGCGGTGCTAAATTATTATTATTATTATTAGCACCGCGTCTTACTACCCGTTCGGGTTATACGCACTTACGCTAATGTGTAATGGTAGGGTGATTGTGAGATGAAATGGAGGACCTACAGTTTAACGTGGAATCCGAACCA
>CABEEJ010002845.1:28322-76258 GCA_901482245.1 Timema douglasi
AAAAAAAAAAAAATCTGTGCCTTTTTGGATCGCATTTTTATAAATATATTGATATGAAGTTTGATTTAGATATGAATACACATTTTTGATACTTGTAAAAGATACCAAAACAATTTTCATATATTCATGCGTCAAGTCATGTCATCTTGAACCGTCACTTTCCCTAGGTGATAGGAGTACCTGCCATTCATTTGCGTCCAAAGTTCAGCTTTTGTACCATTGAAAATTTAGCCCGTGGCACCGATTTTATTACGACATTATAATAACAAAGTAAAATGTCATCAAAGTTGACCAAAAAAAAAAAAAAGTATGCAATTCCTGCCAATATCCCGTCATTTCTTAAATATCTGTCATGAGCGAACAGGACTTTCTAAAATCCCAACTAAACACATCTGCTGGAACAATAGTTATTTATTTTCACCAAAATAGGATTTTTTTTTTTGGTGATAAATATTTAAAAAATATGGCCCCTAACTCACGTTCCTTTTCCGCTGTAGCTTAAGTCCATCACTCAAGATAGAATATAACTTAACATGTGTGGTATTCCATCCAAGGAATATATGTAATCATTCATTTCTCTTTTTTTGTAAAATAATGTGCTGTAGTGTTCCAGCGAAGAAGGGCTTGTTTAATTTCACGCCTCAGCCGCGCGCCCATAAACCCCGCTCGAGGAAGCAATCGCTCGAATTCAACATTCTGGACTACCCTCCCATAAGGAACGAGAGCACCTCTCGGGGACCCGAGGGGCCGCCGGGCAGGGATATATCGCCCACACCGGTTCAAGATGACGCCTCTACTTCGACTGGCCGCATGCAGTCCACTACACCCGACAGGAAGAAGACCTTAGAACCACACAGCGGCATTTTCTCGGCACTCAACCCTGACATGATAGTAAAGGAGCTGTCCGGCATCCCCGATAAAGGCACAGCGGTTGAAAGTGTACCCGACGATGAGCAAATGGGATCTGCACAAGTCTTGACGTCTGCCCTAACCGACGAGGGTGTGGCGGTAACCGAGGAATCTTCCCTCTATCCTCGCAAGAAACGCTCAAGGTCAGTGGCCGTCAGACCCCGTCACAAGTATGACTTGAGAAACGTGCTTGGTAGCGCACATCTCGACCAGGAGTACTCGTACAACACTTCCGACTCTGAGGTAAGTTTATTTTTACTAAAAATTATAGCCTACTTTAGCCATTTATGAAGGGGTCGGTCAGTAGCAAAATAGAGGCGTCAAAGACTTGGCGTACCGACTCTACGGCCCTGACATCAAGTCATGTGATCTCCGACTTGGTGACTGCCCCCTCAAACTAATGTTGTCAGACGTAAAATGTGCTGGACCACAGCATGACGGACTAAAGCGTTTCAACCTGTATAACAGAATTATACATAAAAGTTAATCATAATGGACGAAAGCAAACACTTTTACAGTTAATTACTAGCGGAGATTAGAAGACTGAAATTATCTTCAGTTACAGACATATCCAAGCTTTGCTAGTCATATACAATTATTTGTTAAAGCGGTTGCTTACCTGTATTTCTTAGAAGTTTTCTTCTACCAAAGTCCTAATATAATTCTCCTTTTGCCGATTCCAGGCGGGTTCAGGGATTGAAGTGCCTGTGAAGCCCAGATTCACCGTAGACAAGAAGGGCAGAATTATACGTGAGGACATGTATACTTTCAGTTGTCCCAGGTGCAATAGCGTCTTCAAATATAAGTGCTTGGTGTCGTGGCACTTATATTTGATCCATGGCATCCCGCGGAAACGCCACCGAGACGCCAGACCTCCCAGTGGAGTCCTCACGGGAAACCAGAGTTGGATGTGATGTAACTATTTTATACTTAGATATCGNAAATGCCTCTATCCTCTTTCCTTCACCATTCTTCTCCTCTCTCTCACACACTTGCTTTTATCTGCTCCTCCCATCTCTTTCTTGATATCCTGTTCCTTTATATTCTCCTTCTGAATACAATAATTGCTATCCATCAATTAAATTAATTGAAGCAAACTTTCAGCTAAGCTATATATGATACGTAGTAGTTTACTATCAGATAAATACAATCTGTTTAAATTTAAATTAAATACTTAAAACATTTATGGTAGAAGGGTACAATAAAGAGGAATAGAAGGAATATTTCACTGCTGCCACTGGACAAAGAGGTAATAGCTTAATCCCACCCAATCTCTCTCTATTCTATCAGGACATCGGGGAGGAGTGTGAAATGTGTCATTCAACTTTTTAAAAGAGGGGGAGAGAAAATAAATGTTTATTAAATAGGTAAGAACAGACAAAATAGATAAAAAAATAAATTGGTCCTTTTACATTGTTCCTATCCAAGTGGTTTTTTTTAGGACATGTTGCATGTTTCATACTCTGACTCTCTTCTAATAGAAATATTAATAATAATATTTAGCGCCACGTCTTACTACCCGTTCAGGTTATACGCTTTAAGTACTAATTACGTTAATGGAGTAGGAATTGGGAAGGTTGAATTAGAGGGAATGAACCCGCATTTGCGTGGGGGGAGAGTGGAAAAACCATTTAGGAAAAACCACGCCCAGTTCACCCGACCGAGATTCGAACCTCGATCTCCCCGTCCTCAGCAGTCGAGCTCAACATGACAAGCCCGTTGGCCAACTATGCCACCGAGGCGGGTCTCTAATAGAAATAAACACAGGTAGAGTGTGCAGTGTGTGGTGTTAAGCTATTGCCTCTGTCCAGTGGCAGCAGTGAAACCGTGTTCCTATTCTCCTTGTAGAAGCCATATTCTTTTGTTCCCTTCAAGACGTTGGAATGACCGACTAAAACCCCTGTAAGAAAGCGAACTGGAAATTGTAAAACCTACCAGGACAGTGAGGATAGTTACTTTATTTAAAGAATAGTGGAAACAAGTCCTTGTAAATATTTAGAAACATGATTTTGTAAAGCTATTTATAAGAAAAATACTTATATTTATGTCACCAAAAAAAAAGAAAGTTCCCAAATATATTTTAAACTTTAAAAAGAAATTAGCAATTATGTATAATGTTAGTATAGTTTAAGTAAACGATGTAATTTCTCTCTTCTGAAGAATTAATTCATTTTACATGTTTTGTGTGGATTCATCTGGTTTTGTTTAGTTGCATGTAAATATAAATTATGCTCTCTTACAGCCCTAAATTAATAATGTGTATTCTCGAGTCTTGAAAAAAACAGTTTAGAATAAGGTTTTTTACAAAGGATAAAGTATTATAATTTGCTCAAGTTTTTACTATCGATTTTTATTAAGGCAAAAGCCTTACTGTTTGTTTTATTTTTAGTGTTATAATTTATTTACCAACTTGTTTTATTTTTAAACAAGGGGAAAAAAAACTTCTTAAATGTTTGCGTGTTAAAGAGTCATACGAAATATACCTAGGAGGAAACTTGTTTTGTTATAACTGTTGGCCAAATCTGCGCTTAAAGAAGTTAACACTCGAGTAGAATTGTCTCAAGCTAACACTCGAGTAGAACTGTCTCAAGCTAAAACTCGAGTAGAACTGTCTCAAGCTAACACTTGAGTAGAATTGTCTCAAGCTAACACTCAAGTAGAATTGTCTCAAGCTAACACTTGAGTAGAATTGTCTCACGAGCTCGTCTCAAGCTAACACTTAAGTAGAATTGTCTCAAGCTAACACTTGAGTAGAATTGTCTCACGAGCTCGTCTCAAGCTAACACTTAAGTAGAATTGTCTCAAGCTAACACTTGAGTAGAATTGTCTCACGAGCTCATCTCAAGCTAACACTTAAGTAGAATTGTCTCAAGCTAACACTCGAGTAGAACTGTCTCACGAGCTCGTCTCAAGCTAACACTTAAGTAGAACTGTCTCAAGCTAACACTTGAGTAGAATTGTCTCAAGCTAACACTTGAGTAGAATTGTCTCAAGCTAACACTCAAGTAGAATTGTCTCAAGCTAACACTTGAGTAGAATTGTCTATCGAGTAGAATTTTCTCAAGCTAACACTCAAGTAGAATTGTCTCAAGCTAACACTTGAGTAGAATTGTCTCACGAGCTCGTCTCAAAATAACACTTAAGTAGAATTGTCTCAAGCTAACACTCGAGTAGAACTGTCTCAAGCTAACACTTTAGTAGAATTGTCTCAAGCTAACACTCGAGTAGAATTTTCTCAAGCTAACACTCGAGTAGAATTGTCTCAAGCTAACACTTGAGTAGAATTGTCTCACGAGCTCGTCTCAAGCTAACACTTAAGTAGAATTGTCTCAAGCTAAACACTCGAGTAGAACTGTCTCAAGCTAACACTTGAGTAGAATTGTCTCACGAGCTCGTCTCAAGCTAACACTTAAGTAGAATTGTCTCACGCTAACACTCGAGTAGAATTGTCTCAAGAGCTCGTCTCACAATGTATTAACCAGGATATCACACACGCAGTTTATTGTAGTAGGGGTAGACCATGTAAGACGTGGCTAAATGTTGTAGATGAATGTGGGAAAAAGAGAAACATTAATAGTTTTAGTAATAAAAGAGCTTGTATGAATGTTGTTGAAGAGAAGGGGGTATTCAAGGACAGGGAAGTGTGGAGGAAGTTAGTGAGGATGGATTAATTACGGAGTTGTTGTTTTTTGAGCTGTATGCACAGTTTCTTGCCTGCCCTGTAAGGGAACGGTATGTATTACACACGATTATGTCTGAACTAGAAAGAGCATTAAAGTGCTAATGCTTTCTGAACTATTCACTCAATAGCAGTTTAATAGTTCATTTTATAATAATTTTTCAATTTTGTTGTATTTTTAATTTTTTCTTTATCCTTCAGAGAGAGGAATTATTGTGATCATCAACGAAATCAAATTCGAGATTTAGATGGATGTCGACGTTGCATGGTCCCTTGAAACCGAAAAAAGTGTTTTTCTCGATGTCGGCTGTCTGTTACTGGGACTAGAGCCTAAACCACTTTACCAATCAGACTAAAACCTGCTATTTAGGGCTTTCATAAAGTTTGGAGGTTTTTTTTAACCCTCCATCGAACCCTAAAATTAAGAGTAGTTTACTTAAAGGGTGAAAAAGAGAAAAACTATTTGATTGAAATCAACTCTAAAACATGTTTTATTAAAATGTTTAGCCATGTACGGTTTAACTATACCAAAAAAATGGCGCCTTTAATTTTCCTATGAAAATGTCCGAAGGTTTTTACCGTGATCGAAAATTTCCAACTTAGTTTATATCTCTCCAACTCTGAGAAACAAAATAACTTATCGATTCAATGTTGTGGGACTTTTTTTTGAAAATAAAAATATTTACTCAAAATATATTTTTATAAAAGCAATATTTTCTGAGCTATAAGCAGATATATTTTTTAAATGGAGTTCTAGGAAATGGAGAGTTGGATTGCTCTGCTCTTTGGTGAAATGTGATGCAGTTTTTCTCATTAAGTTTCTGCAACTATGTGTATTATTTTGTTTCACACATCTTACTAGTTTTTAGATAGACGAGCTCGAGAAAGTCTGTGCGGTGCACCGTAGAATTTATTTTAGGGGCGTGCGAGACTCGAAAATTCTAGAAAAAAATAATCTCGTCTCAAAAGTTAAAAAATTGAATCTCAAAAATTCTAGAGAAAAAAAAAGGCAAATAATGGTCCTAATAAATTATAAAACCAAACCGAGAATTTATTATTTCTAATAATACTGTAGTAACCCAAAAATCACTCCCCCCCACCCCTCCCAAAAAAACAGCCATTATTAAGAAATGTTTTAGGCTAAAAATATTGTTTTTCAATATCAAACTTTGACAATATAAGCTGTTACATTACAAAATTAAATCATAAATGGTGTTCATTGTAACTACCTATCACTATTTATTAATTGTATTTAAAATGTGTACGAGGTGTATCTCAAGTGTTTGAATGAATATATATATATATATATATATGACATTATAAATCAAGCACAAGATCAAACGTCAAAAAGGAACTTTATAAAAAGGTGACCTGGCGGTCTAGGGGTAAGGTGTCAGACTTCTGTGCTGGCGGCCGAGGTTCAATCCTCGGTCCCGGCAAAGATCTATCTGATTACCAAACCCTTCCTTCACCTCTGACAAGACATCTTGTGAATGTGGGGAATGCCAGGCCTCCACCGTGGTTCGGATTCCACGTTAAACTGTAGGTCCTCCATTTCATCTCACAATCACCCTACCATTACACATTAGCGTAAGTGCGTATAGCCCAAACGGGTAGTAAGACGTGGTGCTAATAATAATAATAATAATAATAATTATTATTATTAAAGTCGAGTGACCTTAAAGTGGGGATGTAGGGAGAGTGAGTTAAGGCTAGTGTTTTTGCAGTCTTTAATATAAAAATTATGATTTGGCCAAGACAAAAAAATAAAATATTGCTCCTGTACAACGAGAANAAAATTGTTCTCGCACATCCCTAATTTATTTTTTAAAATATGGTGAAACCATTTCACTTGTCTCAATACCACAGTTTACTAATATAAACTTGGACAAAACCTCACCACGGTTTGATGTCTGGTTTCCTGATGTGTTACCTACCCGAGTTAAGCATTATCCATAGATTGAGACGGGCTCTTAAGGGTCTAAGGACCACTTCATCAGGAGTTGATAACCCTGGCGCGAACGCAAATGTCTTTAGGCTTACTCAAGTCGACAAAACTTGTTATTCTAACATGGGTGAATTTTGTACGTGTAGCTATAGAGTTTTCTCGTAAATAACTCTTTCAAATGTGATTTATTTATTTTATTTATGTGTATGTGTGATATTTTCAGATAAAGAATTTTAGTTATTATTTATGTGTTTTTTTATGTCAAGTACTTATTAGACATGGCATGCTGTCTCAGTATTAACTCCTTAATATACTAACCAAATCTTGGCCCTGTATTTAAATAAATGGTTCATTTGAAATATAGCTAAAAATCGCACATTTAAAAAAAAATATCCTAAATTTATTTTTTTGTTAAAATACTAACATCTAATAAAATTTGTTATTCATTTAATAATAATCCTTAGAATTTTTACTTGATTTAACTCGTGTTTTTTTTTAAAAATTGTGATTGTATATTTATGAAAATGGTGTAACATGTACGGTACGTTAGTACCTTTCAGTAAAATTGTTAGGTTTTCTCCCGCTCATAGAACTTCAGTGCGAATAGCAACGGGCAATCGTCAAACTTTCTGAAATCCCCTAGTACCTCTGCTCACTACCAGATTGTGCGGGCAATACTAATCGGCTGAAGGGCTTAGTGCATGTCCAGCTCCGGAAGGATGGGAGTCGCGTCAAATCAACCTTCGGGGGGATAAAAAGAAAAAAGGCCAAAAATTTCAAATTATATGTATGTATAAGGATTTGAACAAGAATACAAAGATAATATAAACAAATGAAGAAAAAAAATGTACTTGTTTTTAGGGTTGACAACGTTGAATCCTTATGGATTCGAGATTTTAAAAAAATAATCCTAATTTGGTGTCAGAAATTGTTTTAAACATCTTATATTGGTGGCGTAACCAGAGCCAAGACCATTAATTTAACTCCTACACGAATGTAACAAAAAAATTTAAAAAAGGCTTTCACATTTTTAAAAGTGTCTACTCTTTACAGCAACTTACGATATATTTTTTAAAGCGCGTCTTACTACCCATTTGGGTTATATACCTGTGACGTGTACTGATTATACTAATGGGTTAGAGATGAGTGAGGGTGAATTTATATTAAGTGTAACCACATTTTTGTGTAAAGAGTGGGAAACCATCAATATTTCTCTTATTTTTCTAGCGTGTGACATTAATTTATGTTGTTTTTTTTACATCATTTTCATATATTTCTTAGTCGATAAGTATTTATATTTGTAATGTATTTGTGATATTTAATGTGATAACTAACTTGTCACAAAGTTCCTTTTTTTATGTTATATTTAATTTTAGTTTTTTTTCTCTTTCTCAAAATGTACAAACTCATTAGATTTAAAATAATATGTTGTCCTAATTATTTATAATAAATTATTTTTAACTTTAGTTTGTATGCAAGTAGTAGCTAAGCTGTGATATATTAGCACAATTAAACCGGTCAAATATTATGTAAGCACGTTTTGGGCCATTTTGGACTAAACAACCCCCCCCCACCCCCCCCCCCCCCCCCCCCCCCCCACCCCCCCCCCCCCCCCCCCCCCCCCCCCCCCCCCCNTTTTATGTGATTCATAAATTGCTGGTAATTATTAATGCAGAGGTGTAAATTATTAATACAAAATAATTTACAATAAATACTGTATTATTATTATTATTATTATTATCACCGCGTCTTACTACCCGTTCGGGTTATACGCACTTACGCTAATGTGTAATGGTAGGGTGAGTGTGAGATGAAATGAAGGACCTACAGTTTAACGTGGGATCCGAACCACGGTGGAGGACTGGCCACATTCACAAGATGTCTTGTCAGAGGTGAAGGAAGGGTTTGGTAATCAGATAAATCTTTGCCAGGACTGAGGATTGAACCCCGGCCGCCAGCATAGAAGTCTGACACCTTACCCCTAGACCGCCTGGTCACAAGATTTAAAAACAAAGCTAATACTTTAAGTAAAATTATTATAAAAAAGTATAATAAATGAATACATGAATTATTATAGTTATAAAAAAACCTACACTATTTTTAAACTGATAAGCAAGGTCCTTAAATCCTCGTCTCGACACTTTTAATTATTGGTGTGTCCATTTTGAATGGTTGGGTCCCTGCAACAACATTGGTTTGACACCCTCTCCCCCTTCCACCTTGTCGAAAAAAACAAAGGCTTGAACTTCCCTCTGCCCTTAAGATGCTTACATAATACTTGAACACCTTAACATTATAAAAACATAATTTTGGAATTTAAATTAGTTTTTAAAAAATGAGACCTGAACAAGGGTAATCAAATTAAAATTAATTGAATTGTGGTCTCATCTTTATGTTTTGCAACTTTTGTGTTGATATTCAACTTTTTAGTAGATTTTTTTTAAAAGTTCAATAAATTGATTACAACCTCCTATAGGCTTGAAATAAAAGAATACTTATAAATTCCCGTCAAACCAAACAAATATAAGAACGGCTACTTTTATCCGCGTGCCGAAAACTTCTTATTCCATACTTCCACAAGTTTTTGGTAAAGTATGAAAAAAAAATCTTAGGGATTTTTTTGGTACTGATGAACATAATAGCCCTGGTTATATCTTGAATGGCATGTCTATCGAGTTTCTTTAAATGAATCAAATTTCTTTAAAAACAGACATTGTCTCTTGACCACCCTTATCTTAAGTTAGGTATTAATAATAACAATAATAATATAAAGTTCCTGATTTGGCATCTAGTCCAAAATTAGTTGTAAGTTTTTTTTAGTTACAAAATATGGTACAGTAAAATCTTGCAAAATGTGATTCTTCAGGGGCGGTGGCTCCCGAACTATGGCATCCTTAACCCACATGATCGACCTCTGAATTTTACTAATTATAATTTAGTTTTTGGATAATAAGTTTTATGTAAATAAACTAACATAGATTTTGTGATGTTACCAGTCTTTACCAATTTAATATTTTTTTTCCGCCTTTATATGAATGGAAAAAAAAGTCCTATCAAGAAATATATTATGTGTGTAATTAAATAAATATGTATTGTATAAAAAAATGAAGCACAAATAAAAGTAAAAACTAAGTATAGGTCCTCGAATCTTTAACGAGATTTGAGAAAATTTCCAAGTCGGAACTTGGAAAAAAAAAGTCTTAAAAGAGTTTCAACACTGCTTATTGATGGTTTATAACCAATTATAATTCTAGGATAAACTTAACAACCAGGCCCCAGACCAGTAATTTATCACTTAACTTAATGTAAGAATGTTATAATAAGAAAGAATGTTAACATTTGGTTTCTATTTGTATTTTATATTATTCTGTTATATTTATATTTCCTGTGAGGTTCATCAGTTTCTTACAATATTCGGATTCGAAGGTAAATCGGAGATTTGGTTTCGTAAATTAGTGGATTCGACCAGACAAACAAATATTCACACACACACTTCAATATTTCGATGCTTTCATAGCATCTTCATCAGGAAATGTATTTGTGCTTCATTTTCTAAAATGTCAAACCATTTTTATTCATTTCCCTCGTGTGTTGCACCGCCCCTTTCCCCTCTTTTAGGAAGTTGCGTTGTTGCGCGTTTCAAACCCCCTCCTGGAGTTCCAACAGAATGAAACCTAGGTCGGGGGATTGGGTGGTAACAATTTATCTTCTTTGAGAAGTAGCCAGTATCTCTTTGTACCTTATATCAAATGTTATGAGAAGGACTGGGTGTCAGATCAATAAAGTGCTCAATTTTCAATATACATATATATTTTGGGGGTTTCAATTAAGCCCATTGTGTGCATTCTAAGATTTTATTGTAACATGTGTTAAAAAAGATTTTGTATAAAAGAACATTTTTTCACACATTCCAATTGTTAGGGGGGGAAAAAGAAGTTTGTGAATAAATTTAGATTATATTCTGGTGTAAAGTGTTAAATTTTGAGAAATAAATAATTTAAAAAACAATTTTATCTGTCGTTTGTTTTCCATTGAATCCTTAAAAATATTTGAAACAAAAAGCCCAATTTGGAATGTAATTTGTTTTAAAGCGTGTTAAGGAGTAAACCAAATTATAGAAAATTAATTAACAACCAGTCTGTAGACAGTTTATTTCGCTTTTTCCCCCACACTTCTTAGTATCTGTTCGGGTTAAATGTATACATTATGTTAATTGAATAGGTATAATGGATAATTATATGGGAAAATGTCCCCACAATTGTGTGGAAGGGGAGAGAGAAAACTTCAAGAAGAAGAAAATCACTCGGTATATCAGGCAGGATTTTCAACCCCTGTGCTCGTAGTCACTTGAAATCCAGTCTAACACGACACGGACTATGTGATCAACGATATGAGTTATGAATACAACCAATACTTACTTGTAAGGTAACACTAATAGTCAGTAGCATCTCGTGACCAAAATTCTTTGGCAAGCTGGGTCCCCCTCAGGATTAAAAAAAATAATTATATGATTCAAGAAGCTATTTGGAGGTATTTTTAATGATAATTGTGGGTTCGTGTGTCCTTCTGTTTCATGATTTACATAAGGCACACTAGAACCTATATATCCAAGAGGATGTGGTGGAGGGGGGGGGGGGGTAAGGGTTAGAACATATCTTCTTCCCCCCCCCTTTATTTTAACAAGTGAATAGAAATTCACTCTGTGTATCTTCCACACCGGTTTTGCTTCCCCTAAAACTCAAATTTTTAAATTAAGTATACATAAAAACGCGTTTTTTTTAATATCTAAATGTAAACCAACTATATTTTGTGTTAATTAATTACATTACCTATATATGTGATAAAAAATTATATTTTTTAACTTTCACTTATATTGCAAACAGCAGCATATTTGGTATATTTGATTACTTTTAGATATTAAATGAATTTTTATATACTTGTATTAATGATATTTTTTTCTAGTGTTTGTAAATAAAGTCCACCCTCCTCTCCGTTTTGATTAACTCTGCTATGACTCTTTCCTGGAAGTCTCCTCCTTGCTTCAATTGAAAGGAGTGCCAAACCAGGAAGTGTATTTTGTCCCGTAGTATTTCTGGAATATATTTTTACACTTTTTAATGTTGAAAACGATCTCTCAATTGATGATGTTGCCGGGATCGTTGTCACAAGCCCACACAGTTTTTTTCTAACTCCTGTAAAAACACATGCTGCAACAAACTCCACAACAGATGTGTCAGGGGTCAGTAATTTGTCCATTTTCCCCCTTTTCATGTGAAACTCCCTTAAATCTCTTCCCACCCCCTTAAATTTATACTTTTGTCACTTCTTTGTTTTGAAAGGGGAAAAGAAAGATATACGATGGTATATTTCAGTTTCTTCGGCTATAGTCATCAATCTTCGAGTATAGCTTCGGTTGTTGAAAAAGTCGCAACTTTGTTGCTTGCATTCCTACCGGAGTTCCAATGCTCTTCCCCTTCTTCGCCTCCTAAATTTATGTCACAAATAAGGGCTAAACTATAATTCATTCACGAGCTAAGTTTATCCGGATGACAGCTCGAAATGTTACTAGAAGTAATCCCTAATATATCACTACGCCAACAGCTGACATCTATCACTTCGAATGACTGTAATGAAAACGAATGGTAATATATTTGAGGTCGGACACAAAGTTTATTTATAGTTCTATTCCACTTAAAAAATAAGTACTTTTAATTATGTTTAAAATATTGTTTCGAGTTGAATGAAAAGAAATTATTTAGAAAAATAAAATAGTATGAGAAAACTTAAGTTTATGTTATTTTTAATGTAATATATAACGGGTAATTAAAAATAAAATTGTTACTATTTTTAAGGCAATTTTAGGTAAAGGATGATGCCACTCTATGAATGATAAAAAATGTGTATTTTTTTATAATACTAATTTTCATTAAAATTGACATGTGAGAATTATTTGCATATCCAAATTCGTTACATTTCGCGTGTGAGAAATTTTAAAAATATTTTGATATTGAATTTAATGTGCTAGTAAAAGTCTCACGACAGTTCGGTGTCGGGTAATTTTATTTATTTGAGGTATTTAACATGTACTTACCGAACCTTCTGTTTTAATTTTAGTTGTCAGAAAATATGTTTGTATTTTCTAAAGCAATGCTACTACCAGAATCCTACCGCACACTCCATCTATCCCGACAGGTAGCAAGCAGTCTTATCTTGACTACTTGTACTAGGGAACGATCACCACCATTATAAAAAAAAAATCCTGAAGAGATACCAGTTAAAATCTCAAAGTATCCTTAGATTTTGTTTACATAACACAAGTTAGGTTACCTGGTGGTCTAGTCTAGGGTGTCAGACTTCTGTGTTGGGGCTCCGGGGTTCAATCCTCGGTCCCTGCACAGATTTATCTGATTACCAAACCCTTCCTTCACCTCTGACAAGACATCTTGTGAATGTGGGGAATGACAGGCCCTCCACCGTGGTTCGGATCCCACGTTAAACTGTAGGTCCTCCATTTCATCTCACAATCACCCTACCATTACACATTAGCGTAAGTGCGTATAACCCGAACGGGTAGTAAGACACTGTGTTAATAATAATAAACATAAAATACTGGTATAATAAAGGCCATATAAGATGAAGAAACCCTAATGGCTGGAGTTATCCCACTCGGCAAGTACTTATAAAATTTATACTAAACAAACTAACAAGTTTTATTGAACAATAGTTTTTTTATAATAAAATTACAACCATACAGTAGCTTACATAGAGGATATACACTTTCATTCTAAAAATAGCATCTTTTTTAAATCACACATGCTGTTGAGAATGAGATAATTTCTTTATATGTTTTGTCTTTCTTTTAGTCATCCGACTGGCTGGAATATATTATACTGTGCTGGTTGTAAAAAGTGATTGGCCTTTCAGTCGATTTGAAAGTCTTGTGACCACCACTGAACAACAAAAAAGAAATGGGTACCACTCTTACTATATAAAACACTTGATTTAGGTCATTTCACCTAAGAATCACGTCACTTGTACAAAATAAGACAAATTTAGATTATTTTTTTAAATATGTAAAACATTAAGAATATTCAATATCTCTTTAAGAAAAACCTCTTTTCGCCTTTTGGGATATTTTGTCGTACATATTTGGAAGTGGGCATAGGGAAGGTGAATAGAGGCACAAAAAAAGGGAACAAATACAAAATTACAATGGAAAGAACAACACAATTCACACTTTACACTGCTGCCACTGGACAAGAAGGTATTGACTGCCTCTGCAAGAAAACCAATCGTTACCACCCAATCCCCTGACCCAGGTTTCATTCTATCGGAACTCATCAGGGAGGAGTGTGAAACACTGAACACAACTTCCTAAAAGAGGAAACCAAAAACAAAACTGAGAAAAAAAAAAGTATCCCATCATTCTTTACAATTTTCTTTTTCTCAGTTTTGTGTTTTTGGTTTCCTCTTTTAGGAAGTTGAGTTCTGCGTTTCACACTCTCTCCTGACGAGTTCCGATAGAATGAAACCTAGGTCGGGGGATTGGGTGGTAACAATTGATTTTCTTGCAGAGGCAGCCATTACCTCTTTGTCCAGTGGCAGCAGTGTAAAGTGTGAACTGTGTTCTTCTCTTCATTGTAAAGGCCATATTGTGTTTGTCCCTCTTTTATATGTTTCTATCCAACCTTTCCTGTACCTTCTTCCAAATATAATACTTAATAATTATTTATTAGTAAACTGTCTTTTTGGCTCGTCTTCTATTTTCCGCCAGTCTTGCACCAACCTTCACTCGCTGAAAATTCTCTTTCCGCAGCTCTGTTACCGCACTCTTCAGCAAAAACAAGCACCTTCAGCTTGAAGCCCACAGAATGGTTTTTATATTTAACCATAGTCGGGGGGGGGGGTGCTTTGCGCGTTAACGTATCGCTAGCAGACAATCACCAGTTTGGTTTGCGCGGGAAAATGCGAGTTTTACCATATCACATGACTTACTCTTGGTAGGTTCGCCTGCCTGCCCACTCCTTTGCTACAAACCACACAACTCTGCTTTCGGAAACAGACCCGCTGACAGTGGGTACGCGCTGAGAATTCTAGGCACCCAGTACGCGTCCAGTGTCAACAATTACAGCTCTTTAAGTGAAAACGAGGGGAGGAAGGGAGGAGGAGTTAGTCCGCATCTGTTACCTTTAAAGTTGCTGCGAGGAACAAGACTATATTCCATGCGACAATCGTGCAATCACATTTTTTATAAACCAATTTTTGAACTGTAAAACCAGGGCGCGACGACTTTGCGGTGAAATACGGTAACATTTTAGAAGGTTACACGTGAAAAGTGAAAATATAATCTTTACAATGATAAAACAAACAACCTCAAATTAAATTTCAGGAACATGAATCGACGTGCATTTTACGTGACGTGGGAACTCACTTTCCACATCCACGTATTCACATCAGTCACAGATTTTGCCGTCAAAAATAGAAATAAATAATGTAAGAATATATTTTTTAAATATTTTGTATGACAATGATTCACTTTTGGGTACCAATTTCAAATTGTTTATACATAACAAAGTTACCCGAAAAGAGGATCTTGAAACCAAGGGCGGGGAACCTTTTTGGAAAGGGGAAGCCGCACGTCTCTTCAAGGATTCCTCATAAGGCCGCACACTTCACGTACACCAAGTTTTTCCAAAATATGATAGTGAGCCAATCATAGAAGGATAGACCGGTTATATATTTTTAACATTTTGATTTAAAAATAATCTATGATTTTAATTAATTAAAATACATGACTTTGGAAAATGTATAGTTTTTAAACAATAAAGATACATAATGTTTAAAAATATGCAAAAAGTCCACACTGAGCAGTTAAAAAGACCGCAGGTTCCTCACCCATGTCTTAAACTGTTAATTTTTTGTTGTCAAGTTGTGCACACTTTGAAGGTCGTACACGTGTCATACACACATTGTTCACCGCAGTTTCCAATCTTAAATAAATAAAGGACGCAGATAAAAGGATGACTAGCTCGTGGAGAGTGAAATAATACCCGAACTGAGAGTTATTTGTGTGTGACACTAGGAAGTCAGTCGCCAACGGCCTGACCCCTCTTATTGTCACTTCACTTGACGCCGATGTGGCTGAAGGCGGTTATGTCCTGGATGGGAGTCCCAACCTTTTGTTGTATTATCTTCCCGTAGCCCCCACGGCCACCGTCGTAGTCTGTGCGATATTCGTCTCGAACCTGCATCGGGCATTAACAAATTAACATGTTTACCTGAATATAAGACATATGTTCATAGGGGGAAAAAAACACATATTAGACTTAACGCTCCACATAAACTTCATTCATTCATTTAGGAATGAAGTTATTTTGTATACGAATATATTCTAAAATTCCTCGAATTTTCTCCAGGTTTTCCAGAGGTAATTTCCAACTTTTACAGTCCCTATAACATTATTTTACTATACTTCTTTGGTGCTGACTTATGACAGTTAACATTTAGGTATATACTTAAATTTTGTCCGTCAGAAGTGACAGCTGCCAAACATGTTTTTTTAGATCATATGGTTCGGCGTAGAGATACATAATTTGATCTGGTAACTTTTCAAAGCTTTTAGCTGTCAGCTGTGAGCTGTCAGTCAGCACCAAAGAAGCCACGGGGCTACTGTATCAGCACACGACTTATAAACTAACTTAAATCTAGAACAAACACAATAATCAGCCCCCGGCCGTTAATTCATCACCCGTGCCAGGAATTGAACCCGGGATCCTTAGCTCAGAAGACAGACATGAGTGACTTGCGGTCCAGCTTGTGTTACACTCGACGCGACGCTACCCACCTGTCCTCCCGTCTTCCCGCGGCCATACTGTCTCCCCTCCACGAACCCGGCGTCCCAGTCGGTACGGATGATACGGTCGTCCAGTCTGGTGCCGTTGATGTACCGCATGCAGCTCTCCGCGTCCACGCGCGTGTAGTACCTGGCTCAGTCAAGGACAATCGTAGTCGTGTTTTCTATTGGTCCGCCGGCCGGCTCCGGGCATGGTGTGCTTTGCCCGAATATGACCGGCAACACTACTTTGTAATAAACAAACTGCTTTGATCCAGGAACAATGAACATTGACCTGAGCTTCGTACAATTGGGACAGGACCGACTAAACCTATTAATAAATATGAAAATCCACTTCGGTGGCCGCGTGGTATGTTCTACTCTACCAATAGATTCAACTGCCAAAGACAGGGTTCGATCCCGCTCGAGTGTACAAAGGTTTTCCCCCCCCCTAAATTGTTTTCCACTCTCCCTTCACGCAAATGTGGGTACACTTCCTATATAATCAACCTTCATAATCCCGAACACATTAGTGTAATTAGTACACTATGTATAACCTGAACATGTAGTAAGATACAATGTTTAAAAAAAATATAATTTAATAGACCTGATACTGTAAACTTTATTTTTTTTTTATCCACAGAATAAGAAAATTATTCATGTTACGATAAAAACATCGGCTGTTTTAAGATTTAAAATCATTGAAAATAAGGAAGTTTTTTTTTTCCAAAGCATTATGAGTCACAAAATTTAAATCAATTTGACACTTTCAGGTTTGATAAATCTGAAATTTGTTTACAATATAAGAATGAAAAATTTCCAAAATCATGTCAAGTTTTGTTTAAAATTAAATTCACTTTTATTAACTAAAAATATATTTTTGGGGGTAAGCTTAAGAACAAAATCGGCCATACTATAAAAAAAATATTTTTTTGTTCGGGTTATATGCGAATGTACTAATTATGCTAGTGTGTTAGGAATGAAGAAGGTTGAATTCGGAGGAAGCGTACAGAGATTTGTGTGGATGGAGAATGGAAAACCAGCCTCATTACACCTGACGAGGATTTTAACTCAGACATCCCGGTCATCAGAGATCTAGTCTAGTGTAAGCTTAACGGCTCAGACAATTCGACCCCCGAAGCAGACAAAAAATATAAATTAATTATCTTGAGATACACAAACGGAAGATTATGAGAAAAATATGGGGCCCAGTAAGAGAAGAACTGGGGTATAAAAGAAGGAAAAATAGATAAATATATGAGATGATGAAACGGCCAGATGTAGTGCAGAAGATGCAAGCAAATAGAATTTAGAAAGATAGGAAAGATAGTAAGGATATCTCCAAGAATCTGAAGGAACTAGGAGTGAAAGAAGATCGGAAAGATATCACCAAGGATCTGGAGGAACTAGGAGAGAAAGATTGGAAAGATATCTCCAAGGATCTGAAGGAACTAGGAGAGAAAGAAGAGGACCAGGATAGAACAAGATGGAGGCGACTTGCAAGGTTGACGCATGGTCTTCAAGACCTGTGATCAATGATAAGAAGAGACACTCAACTTTTGTGAGAATTTTGCAACATTTTTAAGATTCTCTTATCAATTAATAAAAAAAAAAACACTTTACTAGATGGATTCACAAAAAATCCTGATAAAATCTAAACATGTCCAGTGAGTGATATATTTTTTAAGCATAAAAATGTGTGAAGGGTAAAAAATATGTTAGTCAATGAAGAAATAAACCAAAAACATATCAATCATTCCTTTAAAAGTATTGAAAGGATACTCCACGAAGCAAAAGCCACAAGGTGTCTTTTTGTACTTGTCGAGCCCCATGACGATCTTTTTGACATCTCCGCACTTGGAGAAGAGCTCGTAGATTTGCTCCTCGGTGGTGAAGAACGAGAGGTTGCCCACATAGAGCGTGGCGGTGAGACGCAGCAGACGTTCTTGCTCCCCTCGCGAGCCCTTGAAACACATCGGGAGGCGGTATTACGAACCACGCACATAAGATTAACAAACGTTAACCGGTCTTTGCGCTTCACAGCGTCATTTCAAAATAATATCTAGGGCCTATATTCAAAAGTTGACTTGTTTATAAAATCTTGGCGCTCTTTTTTTTTTAAGTGTCCTACTACCTGTTCAGGTTATACCCATATGTTAAGGATGAGGAAGGTTGTATTTTTTAGGAAGTGTACCTGCATTTACATGGAGGTAGAATGTAAAACCATTCTAGAGAAACCATCCTCATTAGGTTACATCGAACCAGGATTTAAACCCCAATCTTCCCCTCATCGGTGGTCCAGTCTATTGCGTGTGTGACACCCTAGACCATTTGACCACTGAGGCAGGTGGATCTTTTCTTACATTACTTTTTATCCTCACTCTTTTAAAAATAAAACGATATTAAATTGGATGGCTGTAAATAGTTTTCAAAATAATCTCTAGTTTCATGTGGCAAGGTTGCTTTTTTTTTTAAAAAAAACACGTTCGCCATGTGAGCTATCCCTAAATTTACACTAGTAAGGTAGGTATAATTAAGAGAAATGCACCCGCAATTGTGTGAAGGGGTCTCGCGTACAAGTGAGACCACAATCTGCCCCTCAAGATTCAGTGATACTGTACCTTAAAATGCTGATCACGATAAGAACTTAGGTCAACAGAGGGTGTAATAACGTTCATGCTGTGCTTAAAGCTCGTTGAAAACAACGGTTAAGCCTTCGCTTCCCTTCAAAGCTTGGGTAAAATTTTACTTACTAAAATAATAAGAGTAAACAACACTATTTTAAAAAGAGCTACACACATACAAAATTATACTAAATAGAAATACACACAAATACACTTTTAACTTGTTTGACCAAGTTTGTTTTAAAAAATTTCTGGAAATTTCTATTTAAAAGTTCTCACTTCATAAAAGGCAGGATATTTCCAAAGACTACATAAGAGAGTAAGCCAATAATAATTATGTTTAAAATCCAGTGTAGATTCAATCCTTAGAATATCTCTAAAATACATTTATGGTGATTATCTTGTAGTTCAATAGTATCCACTGTAGCGCTACAAATTAAATAACTCAAGGTAAAGCTATTTTATAAAGGTTGTGTCAAGGTTATTTTCACGAAATTAACTTTATTTTAATTTTTTCATTAGCTATCAAGTTTAATAATAATTAAATCACATATCCTAAGACACTTGTTTTAAAATGTTACAATTAATTGTTTACGCTTTATATTTAATATCCAGGCGATTTCTGGTGAGCTTCCTTTTAGCCAATCTCATTCATAATCCTTTAGATAAAAGCTATCAATAACACTGTGATTAGCATTTCGATTATTTAAATAGCATAAGATTGGGAAAGAGTACAGTTACTCTATGGTACTAGGAACTCAAACGTTAATTGATACACCTAGAAAAGTACGACACCTATCCCAATCTTGAGCTAGTTCTATCCAGTACACCTCATTACACCATCTCTTTCAGGTCAATTTTAATTTTACCTTTCCATCTGCGCCTAAGTCTTCCCAATGGTTTAGACAGTCAATACCTTAAACACGATTCTAGATTTTTCCATTCACGCTGCATATCCTGCCAAAGTAATCTGCTAAATTTGATTATCCTAACAATGTAATGTGATGAGTACAGCGTATGTAACTCATTATGTAAGCTTCTCAAGCCCCAAATACCTTTTCCCTATTAGGAACAAATATCTTCGCAAGCAATTTATTTTCGAACTTAAATTTCTTCTCGCCATTTAAGGTAAGAGACCATGTTTCACAACGATAGAGAACCGATAAAAAAATAATGTTTTGTATATTTTGTGTCACACATTCCTTGACGGCCGACGAAATGTTAGCAACTTACTAACAGAGTAAAAGGAATAACTTTGATACGATGCAGTTTTTAAGTTTGAAAAACGATATTTAAAAAGTGACACAATGGAGGATATTTATTTTCCATCTTTGTTGACTTTAAAACCGATTTTAACTTAAGTTGCATTATATTCATCATATACCTTGACACGCGGTTCCCTTACAGGTCAGGCAAGAGACTGCATATAGCGCAAAAAAACAATTCCGTTCTTTATCCACACTTCCCTATCCTCGCATACTCCCTTCACCTCAACAACATTCATACACCAAGTCATACGTGCTCTTTTATTATTAAAACTCTGTTTCTCATTTTCCCACATTCATCTACACATTTAGACACGACTTGCATGGCTTACCCCTTCCGTTTGATCCACACACACTCTACCTTCATATATTTGCTTCGACACTAAATCCACACTCATCCTTTCAACATGCCCAAAGCAACGTAAGACGCTTAGTTCACAATGACCTATTGGATGCCCTTTCAAACCGCACTCCTTCAGCATCCATTCATTACCGACTCTGTCCACACGAGATTATCCCAACCACATTCATCTTACTATTGTGTTTCTCCCGACAAACCCACATTTCACATATTTCAATATAATTTTGGCATCAACCAACTTTCATATATTGCCATGTTTGCCTCTTTCGATAGCCCTTCATTCTTTGCAATAGTCCACTTCATCCAATTAATACCAGAGATAGATTCATCCGTCTGTCGATTTCACCTTCCATCCTTCCATTTTTACTGAACATTCTGCCCAGATACACAAAATTATTTACTTGTTCTAACAGTTTTTCATTTATACTAAGCTGTCAATCATTTCCTGATCCATCTTTATAAAAAAAAACCTTAGTTGTAGAAACATTTGTATGAAGATCCATTCTGCCTGTCACCACATTCAAACGATTTAATGCATTCTACAAGTCACTTGTATTCTCAGCCATTAATATGGCAACATCTGCATATAACATCACTCTTACATTCATTAGTAACATACAGCGCATGGCAGTCACAACTTCATCAATACTGTGTAATCTACATGGTGTAACAGGTTTTAGTGTCCAACATGAGGAAACACTTCCTCAACTATTAGAAAGAACAGACGCCCTCCAGAATTCATACAGAGGACCTCAAGCCTCTCACCCCTTTCAAGAGTGAAAATATCGTTTAGTACTGACAATCCTTCATACTTATTATCCCGAAAAAAATAGGCTGTATGCAAGAACGATAAGAATATAAGAAGCGTGTGAGAAGTGCGCGAGATAAACGACGTAATCTGATGAGTGAACCATGTGGACAGTCCCGAGAAAACTTTCGCCTGACTTCTTCCTCACTCTATAAAGATGTCGCATCAAGACTATCGATGCATTTTTTGTTTTGTAAACGTGGTGCGTTGCACTCATCTCTCACTCTTTTCGTTCTTGCAGCTTCAATTGAGTGACTCACCCTTGCCCCTTAAAGGTGCCGTCCCCAGGGACGGCATGACGTCAGGCGGTGGAAATACCAAAATACCTTTCAACTTCGTAGAACGGAAGGGCAAACCACGAAAAAAGAGCGACTTTTGAGGATTAAAACCCACAGGCGATCAAACGTCGTCAGAAAATAAAGTCTGCGGCCCCAACGGAAATAATTCCTGCTTCACTCTTGCCGCAATCTACACATACCTTAGCCCTGAGTTCCATGGAAAGGAACACGATCCCCATCTCTTTATAGTCGCGCTCAAGAGCCTTTTTCGGGTCACCACCTGAAACTCATCTTGGTTCACTTGATCGTACGACAGATCCACGAAGAAGTAGCGAGCTAGTGACCTTTATAAAATATGTATTCACCACGAGGAAGAATTCGAGAAACGCCTGCTTACCCAACTCGGTGGTACCAACACTCTATAGTCAACCTGCATATTTATCTCCACGAGCAGAGTCAAGAAACCACTGACTACCGGGGGCCATTCATTGCTCGTCGAGCCCTTACGAGACACATTCCGGCCTTTCCTTTTCTTACCTTGTGATCACGAGACAATGACGAGCTCATTCAGCAGGCCACAGAGACTAAACTGGACATCAACTAGAACAGTTTTCCAACAACGACAAGCAAAACAAAAATCTACGAGGAAAAACCAGTGCAAGTTCGACCCGAACAATACAATTGTAATCGACCAGAGTCGGAAGATAACAACGGGAAATGCGCAACCACTTGGCAGAGCCATCTAAACCAAAGCAAGCATACGAGCACCTACGTCAATATCACAGCTGGCCTTTCTTAACCATATACAGTTCTTCAGCAGACTCGACCCATTCCCCCGATGACCAGTTCGAACAGAAGTTGAATGCCTGCTCCCAAAGGACCTCTTAGGGAAACCATGGCTACGTTGGCAGAAGGTCATCCTCAACTACAGATACAGAAATCTCCTCTTCGGTAGCGAAGCAACGACACATTATCGGCGTTCTCCCCACCTGGAACTTCCTAAACTCGACACCTTGGAGCCCTCCTGAAACTCTTCAAACACTCCCCCATGAAGTATTAGCTAACCGAGAGCCCTTTAAGTTAAACCAGAGATGATCTCCATCACCTCGAGGTGTTAAGCTCATACAATCTTCAAGCCAGAGCACCCACATGACGCAACGACGACTTAGCTGAAATTTAGGACACGACTCTCCACCCAAACGGGAACAAGCAGCAGGTCTAAGACTCCTTAGGGCAAGAGCAGGAGCATCAAAGGTGCACCAAAAACCACCAAATATGTGCGGATTCGTTTACCTCATAAAGTCAGATTTCAAGGAGCAGTCGCGACAGAACTCCATAGTGTGCACTCAACGATGAGACCCTCTTAGGGTCAACCACTCTAGGAGGTACCGAAACACAGCAGACAGCCGTCAGACTGCTCTGGAACCCCCACCAGGGATCTTCGTCATTACACATTGCCCCTAGAGCTTCACATGTGACACACTAGGATCTCTTTAATGTGTCCCCAACAATGGGTAAGATAATGGAAATAAAACCATGAATGACCTTACCCAAAGGAGTAGAGGTACAGAGTAGGGTTGTGGAGTCGCAGTTGTGGTTGGAGTCGGAGTCAGGAGTCAGTATAAAGGTACCAACTCCAACTTAACCTATAATAGTGTAAGTAAAACTCGATTCTTACTGGTATGGACATAATCAAGGATCGATCTTAATATCACATTTATTCTTAACTATCAAAACTTTGATGGCATACAAACAAAAAGAGAACATTGGGTAATTTTCAATTGTGATTATTATTAGTTTTAATTGATTATATGTATATATGAATCCATATTTACACTAATAGGATTATTATTATTATTAGCACCGCGTCTTACTACCCGTTCGGGTTATACGCACTTACGCTGTGTAATGGTAGGGTGATTGTGAGATGAAATGGAGGACCTACAGTTTAACGTGGGATCTGAACCACGGTGGAGGCCTGGCATTCCTCACATTCACAAGATGTCTTGTCAGAGGTAAAGGAAGGATTTGGTGATCAGATAAATCTGTGCCGGGACCGAGGATTGAACCCCGGCCACCAGCACAGAAGTCTGACACCTTACCCCTAGACCAGCAGGTCACCCCACTAATAGGAATTTAGGAAATTTACTTATCTATAAATATGATGATCCACGTATTGGTGATGAGATGTCTTGTACTACCATGTCAGTAGTTAGTATTTTAAGGTTTATTATTAATTACTTATAATTCTATTGTAGTCAAATTATGTTACTATAATAAATTTTTAATTATGAATTAATATATAATTAAGGTTTCGACTGGAGTAACACAGTCTAAACATTTATTTTAATTTTCTACCACATTGTGATATCTTCTATTTTTTTAATTTTTGTCATGGGCATACTGCCCATTATAATAATTATTATTATTAATATAAATTTCTCATTAATAAAAGAGTCGGAGTCAGAGCCGGACAGTATAAAAAGTAGAGGAGTCGTGGGTTTAGCCTACCGACTCCGCAGTCCTGGTACATAGCCTCACCTGAATCTAAGCTTACTGTACCGAGTACTTTTAAACTGTTTAACTTGTCAGTGTGTAACAAATAGGTCTGTGGAATATATTTCAATTTCAAAAAAAATAGAAACACCTTGTAGCCATGAGGAAATATCTTATTTCTGAATCACCACATTTTAAAGAAGAATGGATCTGTCTGAAACAATCAACTAACTCGTTCTCTGGGTTTGTCACCTACCGATCTACCCCTACTCTGAGGGTGTTAGATGGGTATGCACTTCTGAGGGAGGGGTGAGGATAGATAAACATAAGGTTACTTGTTGAGTGGTACATGTTTTAACAAGCTAGATTCTACCCTGCAGTTGTTTTTTCTGTCATCGCGCCGGGTTGTACGCACTTACGCTAATGTGTAATGGTAGGGTGATTGTGAGATGAAATGGAGGACCTACAGTTTAACGTGGGATCCGAACCACGGTGGAGGCCTGGCATTCCCCACATTCACAAGATGTCTTGTCAGAGGTGAAGGAAGGGTTTGGTAATCAGATAAATGTGTGCCGGGACCGAAGAGTTTGGATTATAATAATTTCAATAATGTGTTAGGTTGATAATAGTTGAATATAGAGGAAGTGTACCCACATTAGCGCGGAGGGAGAGTTGAAAACAATTTAGGGGAAAAAAAACACCCTCAGTACACCCAACTCGGTTTCGAACACTGATTTGCCCCCCAGCTTAAGCCATTTGACCATCGAAGTGTGTTTGGGACAGTCGAATCAAATGTAAATTTATGACAGTAATTAATGTTTTCAATACTGAAATTATATTGTTGACTTAGCCACATCTGATACCAACTCAACATGCCAACCACAAAGCATAATTTTGTGAATATTTATGTTAGCAACAAATTTAGTCTATTTTAATGTGTAAGATAATACTATAATACTATTACTATATAGTAGTAAACACAAGTAGGCCTAACCTTAAAGTTAGGTTATGAGTGAGGACAAAGAATTCAAATTAGATTATTTAAGGTAAGCCTACTTATAAGGAGTCATCGTTAAGTGAAAAGCAAATTAGTGTATGAGGCTAAAATTTAATATAACTATACATTCATATGAGGTGTGTAGGCCTACACCATGAAATATTTATAGTATTAATATTATTACAGTAGAGTCTTAGAAACTCTACATTTCGTGTAACTCGACACGTGCACACAGTTGTTGGCGCCAGTAATCACAATCCAAGGTCGTTCAACTGTATAACCTCTCAGTTTGTTTGTGTAACTCGAGTGGAACATTCGTGCTGTGTTTGTTGGTTTTACAATTCAGTAACGTGTTATTCGAACCAATACATTATTATTATTATTTAGCACCACGTCTTACTACCTGTCCAGGTTATACACATGTACTAATTATGTTAATGGGTCAGTAACGACGATAGCAGTGTATTAGAGGAAGTGTACTTGAATTTTTAGGGAGATAGTGGGAAACCATTTTGGAAAAAAAAAAACAACCTTAGAGCAACCCACCGGCATTCTACCCTTGATCTCCCTGTCATCGGCAGTCTAGTCTAACACGAGAGTGACACCTTAAACCATGCGGTCATCGAAGCAGGTGAAAGAGGTTAATTGAGCTCAAAAATGAGATTATCGTGTTTCTTGGATCTACAATTCTTAAAGGAGCTGCAAAATTCAAAAACTTGCTGCGGGATGAATGTTGTAAACTGTAAAGTTGGGTTAATAGGGCCTAATTACTATGTAATATAGTTTCTCACATTAATGTGTTTAGTAGCCAACTTCAAGGAAAATACAAAATTTATAAAATTATTATTAGCACCGCGTCTTACTACCTGTTCGGGTCATGCACACTTACACTAATGTGTAATAGTAGGGTGATTGTGAGATGAAATGGAGGACCTACAGTTTAACGTGGGATCCGAACCATGGTGGAGGCCTGTCATTCCCCACATTCACAAGATGTCTTGTCAGAGGTGAAGGAAGGGTTTGGTAATCAGATAAATCTGTGCCGGGACCGAGGATTGAACCCTGGACCCGCAGCACAGAAGTCCGACACCTTACCCCTAGACCGCCAGGTCACCCTATAATTAATTGACTCGAGAGATTATAATCAACATCAAGTGAGCACTTTTCAAGATGTACAAGGATGTTGCAGTTTTAGATCGACATTGAGTCAAACATCGTTGTGTCTACATGTATGCTTGTGAATAATTAACATGCACGCTATCAAGTACAGAACCTGGACCTCGCTAGGAAAAAAGCGGTTAGACTACTATCTCCAAATTGCGCCGACAAAATTTTCCCAAGTAAGGGATAGTTGAATAGCAAGAGCCCTTCACCCTCCCTCCCCACTACCTTCAACAGAGTTAAATAAATCATCTAAGAAAGTGTCAACCTCTTGTCAGAATGACCTGCTGAAGAAGGGGAGATCGGGGGGTTTGAATTCCAGTCAGCCCTACTTAGGGTGTTTTTCCCTAAATGGTTTCTTGGCTTTTCTTCTGCGCAAATGCGGGTATATTACCTCTAAAATGTTTCCTTCCCCATCCCTACCCCATTAGAGTAATTAACATATATCATAGTTATAACCTGAACACTTAAGATGCCACAATATAACAAATCCTAACCTTTTAAAGTGGTACGACTAGTTTTTCTACAAAGTTGTCATGGGCTGTATTCGAATAGTCTACTTATGCGGCGTCGCGTTGATAGCTGCATTGGCAATCACGTGACCCAGTGTAGATCTGTCCAAATAGTCGCGGACTAGACCAATGCAGTTTTCTTGAGGTCTTGGTAACCATGGATACGAAAGCTACGAGCCATGCGGCGTTGGTGCGGTGTTTGACCGGCAATTGTTTTAGTATTATTGTTTCGTCTGTTGAGCATCGACTTACACAAATTATTCGGTAGGAAGCAGCACTGTGGGCCCCAAGTGTGTTACCATTCAAATAGTTTGATGCAGTCTTCACTATGAAAACCGCGAGAAGTGTAAAATTATCAAGACTGCATCAAGTCAAGTGTACTTGACTATTCGGATACAGCCATGGATGTATAATGTGAAAGAAACTGGTCACCAGCATGGTGTAAATGTGAAAAGGGTGTTTTATTTAGCTCGCTTGTCAAGTAATCAATGTCTAATCCAAACACAATATCTGTTTAGTATGATTAATAACGCTGTTTGGTCGTGTATTTTCGTCATACACTCTTTTACCAAAAAGAAGATATTTCTGCTCTTCGCCAGAAACATAAAAAAAAAATTCATTTTCAAAACGTCAGACAAAATTTATACATTAAACATTATAATATGAATAAGAGTTCGATTTTATGTCTGATACAGGAATCTTTCAAAGGTATACGAAGATAAATAAAATGACTAGATTATACTCTAGCCGACCTAAACAAAGAGGTCGACACCAAACTGTCTTAATTCTACAATAAATGGTTGACTATACCTTAAAGTGCTGGTCATAATATGAGCTTAGCTTTACTGATGGTGTCACAACTGTTGTCATGTTTGTATCTTGAAGTAGATCACTTTCTCAAGATCTAATATTTATCTAAACTGAACTAAAAGTTAAGTTTATTTAATAACTAAAATCCATGTAAATCCATAGACGTTTATAAACAGTTTCTAACGTTTCATGATACAGAACGAATAAATCTTTACTTTTATTATTTAAAATCATATAAGAATATTTTGACAATTTTGATTTTCATGTCCTTAACAGCAGCAAAAGTTAGTTAAACAAAAATTGAACTACACGATTTACAGCTCACGTACCAATTTAACACACAAACTATTCTAAATATTATTACGTTTCCTATGCCATTAGCCAATATAATAAAAACAAATAACTAAATTTACTTAGTTCTAAACTTGACAATAGAGAGCGTCAAATAAAAATATTTAAACAAAGTAGCTACGAATCGAACGTGATCATTTTTAATTATTATCTATGCGGAGTGCGGTGTGTGGACCTGTTTTTATCATGGCGACAGCCCTACAATTAATAACATGAAAATTCGACGGTGGTTATAATTTAATTTGAAAATAATCGTCAAATTGTTTCTCATTCAAATATACGTTATCAAGTACTTGAAAATATATGATAGAATATAATGGCAGACAAAGAAAATGCTAAGAGAATATTTTTCTCAAATGAAGAACTGGACAATCTTGCGGTGTATTTGGTTGGAAATTCTCAGAGATATAGGGAGAATATAATTATTCCGAGGGTCGCCGGCCCAGTAAAAATCAAAACTACTGAAGAAAAGATGGTGGAATCGGCGTTTGAGAGCTGCGTATTTAAGTCCCTGATGAGTTGTGTTGTAGGTTATGGTCTCGGAGCGGCCATAGGTCTCTTTTCCGCGAGCGTCAACCCATCTGTGACCGGACCGACCGAGAAAGTACAGTCGGCGAGAGAAGTGTTCAAGGAGATGAAGACAACCACCCTAAGTTACGCAAAGAACTTTGCTCTCATCGGAGCGGTGTTTGCTGGTGTCGAGTGCGCGATAGAGTCCCACAGAGGGAAGACTGACTGGCGTAATGGTACCTATGCTGGGGCTGTCACCGGCGGGGTGATAGGCCTCAGAGCAGGGATTAAAGCGGGGGTCATTGGCGCAGCAGGGTTCGCTGCGTTTTCTACCATTATCGACTATTACATGCATAGGTAATCTAACTAAACCTACCAGAATTGTGGTGACAATACATAGACTATAATAATACTGTACAAACTACTTACTCATAAACTCATCGAAAGTCTTGATAACCTTTTAAAATGCATCTTACCTACTCGGCCCATTTATTAAAGAATGAGGCACACTCTGGTCAAAAAGTTGACTAGCCTGGATGTTAACTCTTTGGTGATCAAATTGTCTTTCCAGGGGTTCTTTACCAGGGGGAAATACCCTTCTGGGTATGAGACTAGGTCTCTAAACAATTTAAAAAAAAGGGGTTGCCTGGCTGTCTAGTGGGTAAGGTATCGGACTTCTGTGCTGGCGGCCGGGGTTCAATCCTCGGTCCAGACACAGATTTATCTGATTACCAAACCCTTTCTTCACCTCTGACAAGACATCTTATGAATGTGTATAATGCCAGGCCTCCACCGTGGTTCGGATCCCACGTTAAACTGTAGGTCCTCCATTTCATCTCACAATCACCCTACCATTACACAATTAGCGTGAGTGCGTTTAACCCGAACGGGTAGTAAGACAATAATAATAACTAAAAAACAAAAGGGCTGTTAAATTAGATTAGCCTGGAATCACTATCGACTGAGGTGACATGACCTTTCAGTAAAACTAATTTATTAGAATATATCTTTTGTGATACTGGTACTACCTAATAAAATCGATTATGATTATTTTGACGTTCTGGCGGATGAGGTTCAGGGACATGTTGGGTGCGAACCATTCGGGGTATGTAACCGTAAATAAGTTGAGAATCTCTGACCTAAGGCGTGACTTTCACATTAGACTGTACTGTCGATGGTGGTTTTAATAACGGTCCGATGCACCGAGGGTGGTTCTCCCTAACTGGTTTTTCATCATCCCTCCATGAAAATATGAGTGTACTAACTGACACTTCCTCTTAATTCACCCTTCCTTCTTTATAACACATTAGCATAATTAGTACATCTTGAACTAGTAGTAAGATGTGATGCAGATAGAATAAAAGAGTTGCATCCAGGCCGACCTCATCAGGTATAGTTTGCCAGTGACACGGAAATTTAGGTTCAATATTAACCCTACCCATGATTTATAAGCTGATTCGGGATGCACACATCATTAACGTGACTCACGCCCGCTTCGACAGCCGCGCGCTCTAACGCGCTACTCTCTCAGTAGACTAGACTGCCGATGACCGAGAGATAGAGGTATGAATATCAGTCGGACATGGGCTTACTGAGAATGTTTTTTTCAACATGGTTTTCCTACACACAAATGCGGGTACACTTCCTCTAAATGCAACCTTCTTAATCCCTAAAACTGTAGCATAATTAGTATATAAGTGTATAATCCAAACACCCGCCTCGGTGGCGTAGTTGGCTAACGCGCTAGTCGTGTTGAGCTCAATCGCTGAGGACGAGGATATCGAGGTTAGAATCTCGTTCGGGTGAACTGGGGGTGGTTTTTCCTGAATGGTTTTTCACTCTCCCTCCACGCAAATGCGGGTTCACTTCCTCTAATTCAACCTTCCCAATTCCTAATCCATTAGAGTAATTAGTACTTAAAAGCGTACAACCCGAACGGGTTGTAAGACGCGGTGCTAAAAAAACCTCCGCTCGCACCAAGTGCTTGTAAAATTGTTTCTTCACTGATGTTATGTCTAGCAGATTGAAAGTGTAAAAATATAAATATTTGTTTCAGATGAGCTTCAAATATGAGTTTGGAGAAGCTATGAGAGTTGTCGCTATGTTGGTAACTATGAAGAATAGTGAACATCGTGTTTGTATTTGGCACTTAAGTACAGGCGGATTCCGACAGTTCAACTTGATTTTAACTTAGTAGTGGATGTAATGTAAATATTCTGTAACAAAGATAAATTAACGTTATTGTACCTACCAGGACAACAGGTGGTAATAAATTTCCTAGAACTGTTATGTTGATATTTATAAGGAAATACCTGTACCCGCATTGGTGGTTGTGTGGTCTGGGGCGTTAATTTTTGCAATGGACAGGTCGGTGACAGGAAGTAAGGGTTTTAATCCCATCCTGTTTTAAAGAGGGTGTTTTATTTTAATTAGTCATCTTAATTCCTACCCCGAGTGTTTATTAAATATGAACAGCTTGAACAAAGTGTATTAAAAAAAATAGATACCTACCTTTTCGTCGGAACCTCGTTATGAGTGCATTCCATGTCAAGTGATCCAAATTTTATCCACTTTTGGATCTTAACTTCCTAGATTTTAAAAACATTTGGCGCCATTGTTATTCCTACAAAGACAGTTAAAAATTTAAAATTTCATAATTTTTTCTTATTTAGTTTTTGAGCTAAAAATTTTCAAAATTAAAAAAAAAAAAAAAGGTGTTTTGAACTTCAGCGTCCATCATGTTTTATTTAATTTCTTTAGTTGGAAATAAGATAAATTAAATATAAACCATTCTGAGGGTTTTTATTAGGCTTTAAAAAGATATTTCACATGCCCATAATTTGGGTACTTTGAAAGTTCAAGGTCACCTACTCAAAATTATGATTTTCTCAAAATACATGTGTTTTAAATATTCGGAAAAAATCACAATTTTTCATTCATATCTCAAAGGTACACGTGCCAAATTTCAACATGGGATCTCAGTGGGACCACATTTGAATTAATGTTTAATAATATTTGGGGCACCAAAATAATACCATGATAGAGGCTCTAATAAACATTAAATTAAAATAGGCCTATATAATTTGTAAATTCACCAAAATGAATTTGTGTTTAGTAACTTACATAGCTTTCAATAAATTATTTTCAAAAAGTATCATTAAAAACTCACTAAAACCTCAAAACATTTGTATGTTTTGTCTTAAATAGGCCTTTGGCGCTTAAGATAGTAACAGGTACAACACAATTAAACACATACCACAAACAAGTTAATACGAATTAAAATAAAACAATATATATATTTTTTAATGCTTATGTTTTATATTCTTGTGTAAAATTCACTTTGAATGAACATTTTCTTCAAAGCATTATTTGCAAATTTCATTTCTTCTTTAAGCCGCCAGGTCATCAACAAAGTAAAATATAGACAATTATTGTTTTAGGGGGTGACCTGGCGGTCTAGGGGTAAGGTGTCGAACTTCTGTGCAGGGGGTCCGGGGTTCAATCCTCGGTCCCGGCACAGATTTATCTGATGCCCAAACCCTTCCTTCACCTCTGACAAGACATCTTGTGAATGTGTGGAATGCTAGGCCTCCACCGTGGTTCGGATCCCACGTTAAACTGTAGGTCCTCCATTTCAATTTCAGTCTTTGCACTTTGCATTTGTGTGTGTTCTTGAGACACAAAACTGCTTGCAATGTGTAAAATACAAAGTGCAAAGTTGCTAAGTTTGTTTTTGAAACAGGGCACTGGCGATATTCAAACACGCACAAAACCAAACAATTCCACCTTTGGCAACCATTAAGACTAAGTATCTTTTTCCTCGTTTTAAAAAGAATATATTTATTTATTTTATTCAAGAACTAAAAATAAGAGAAACACATTTTTCATTGTAAATAAATATAAATAATTTTCACACATTTCACTTTGATACAAAATTCACTTTTAAATGTAATAAAAATGTATTTTTTATATCTATTGCATTATTATTTATATATTCGCCCAATTATTGCCCATAATTAGAATGCTCACATCATGGAACACTTTCCATGCAGTTCTTTCCCTTGTCGACTCACGCCTAGTTCTACAGCTCTGTCCTAGCCCCTTTAGGGGCTGAGCCCTCCAGTGGTCTGAGTGCGGTGAACATTTTGAACCCGAGCAGCTGTTCATAAAGCGTGTAGATATCTTGAACATCCACTCCGTGGTCTAGAAGAGATTTCTTCAAATGGACAAAATCAGGATCTTGGTCCAACTCTGTTAAAAGTGACTGAAAAAAAACAGCAATATTATTATTTGTTTTTAATTGAAAAATTGCACGTGGACACGGGAATTGAAACCATACCAAGCCGAAGGTCCTGTGTTCGATTCCTGTGTCCATGTGATGCCGCTATTATCGTAATTAACAAATACATACTAGCTTGGATATTTAATTCGTTGATATTATTTTTTGAAGTATTTAACGTGCACTTTCTGAACCGACTGATTATATCAGCCCATGACTCGCAAACTAACTTAATTATAGATTCGACACAACACCTAGCCCTCCCCGGCTGTTAATGGGAGTACCCACTTTTCACTGACGATAAATTTTTCGACCATGCCGGGAATCGAATTTGCGACCCATGGCTCAGTAGTCAGACGTGCTACCTACTTAGCTAAGGTATTGTTAAAAGAGGGGTATTCTTAAGGAGCATTTATAACTTACTAAGAGTGTGCAAAGTCATTTTTTTTTATCAATATGAAGAGAACCCGAATCGAATTACATGAAACAATCTTGTAGCTGAATATTTTTTACTAATTCTTTTATATTATTAAAAAAAAAGTTAATACATTAAAATATTTTATTGAACAGTTGTTTGTAATACTTCATTCAAAGGTGATTACAATTCAATTATTCAGATTATTTCATTTTAATATTAATTTGTAATCTATTTAACAACTCAAGAGTAGCAACAATTGAACATAAATCGAGTATTTTAGCCATCATTATTTGTATCGACAAAGGTTTATTATAACTGTGAAGCAGAATATATTTTTTTTTCTAATCCAACTCAAGATTTTGAAGCTTCATACACCCGAATGATTTAATGTAGGTCTAGCAGAGTTTTTTTTTATTATTATATTTATTCGATACTAGTGACAAATTATCTAACCATGAGCACGATTAATAGAAAGAATACTGCAATGGTTGGCAATCAACAAAATCAAAAATGCCGAGGACCTTTTTTTTTTAATATTCATTTAAGAAACAAGCATCTCCAGAAAGCAGCAAGGTTTTTCACACCTCTGTTATGCGCTCATGGGAATGTATATTCTCTTACGTTAGCTTAGTCCTTGGACGTGACGATTTTTGGCAGCGAATCCACCAAACTATTTGAGAAACCACCCGTAGTTACTATTTCTACCGCCAGGCTACGGGAGCAGGCATGAAGCCGCTGCCCGTTGCGATTAACTCGTAAGGAAATAAAGCAGGCGATACCTGAAACTACTGGAGACCTGGCGGTCTAGGGGGTAAGGTGTCAGACTTCTATGCTGGCGGCCGGGGTTCAATCCTCGGTCCCGGCACAGATTTATCTGATTACCAAACCCTTCCTTCACCTCTGACAAGGTGTGTATTAATCACAACTTGTGAATGTGGGGAATGCCAGGCCTCCACCGTGGTTCGGATCCCACGTTAAACTGTAGGTCCTCCATTTCATCTCACAATCACCCTACCATTACACATTAGCGTAAGTGCGTATAACCCGAACGGGTAGTAAGACACGGTGCTAAGAATAATAACAATATTAATAATAATAAGATACCTGAAACTGTTCACTTTGAACGCTCCTGACAAAGTGCTGGAACGCCGAGCTGTCGTTCATCTTTTTGTCAAAGAGCGCTTTGATCTTGTCGTGCGGCAGGATCTTGATGAAGTCGTCGTGCATGGCTCGGGTGCCGTTGCCGCTGCGGGGGTGGGCGGATTTCTTGGGTTGGGGCGGGCCATGCCTCATCATCTCTACGACCCCGTTGTGCCCCGCCTTCTTCAGGAATTTCTCGACCTGAATAAGACAGATAAGACGGAGGGCGACTATGAGACTTGACCTTTTGTTTAGTTTATAATCAAAATTTGTTTGTCAAAGAAATTATTTTAGTAAGGAGGTTAGTGGTTGGACATTCTCTCTTCCTTGAATGGAGACGGAATTAGTCCGTCCCGCGCCTACACACGACATCAGGTACAGGGATCCAAGTTGTATAAACATTTGTTCATTTATTTAAAAAAAAAACATTTATTATTATTATTATTATTATTATTATTATTATTATTAGCATTAGCATCGCGTCTTACTACCCGTTCGGGTTATACGCACTTACGCTAATGTGTAATGGTAGGGTGATTGTGAGATGAAATGGAGGACCTACAGTTTAACGTGGAATCCGAACCACGGTGGAGGCCTGGCATTCCCCACATTCACAAGATGTCTTGTCAGAGGTGAAGGAAGGGTTTGGTAATCAGATAAATCTTTGCTGGGACCGAGGATTGAACCCTGGCTGCCAGCACAGAAGTCTGACACCTTACCCCTAGACCACCAGGTCTCCATAATATTAATGGTATCTAAATCAGTATCCACATTAAATTAGATTAAAATGGTTGATTCAACCATATAAGAGGTTTATTTTACTATACAGTAATGTAGTTAGTTAGTTTCGCAACACAACTATCTAGTTAATTTTGAAAATAATTTATAAAAGAGAAACGGCAGCAGACATAAGCTCATGCAAACAATTCACATTTGTATCTAAAGGATCTTGGTTCAACACACACGCTAGTCAATATTTACATTTATAAGGATCAAATAGCCAAAGTTATTATTTATGATTTTAGTGAGGATTACTCCATCTATTTTTTTTTTAAGATATATCCTGAAAATTGAAAAATGTCACCTGGACACGGGAGTCGAACCCGGGACCTTTGGCTTATTACGCCGATGCTCTAACCACTGAATTATCCAGGAATCGTCCTGTGCCCAGGGTCATTCTTCACTCATATTTTTTTAAGGCCGAGTCTGTGATGGACACGCAGAAATCGTCGGCTACAAATGTGTGATTTTATTAAGATCACGCGGCCACCTATGACTCGGTAGAAAATATATATATACATATATAATGAGTGAAGAATGACCCTGGGCACAGGACGATTCCTGGATAGCTCAATGGGTAGAGCATTGGCGTACGAATCCAAAGGTCCCAGGTTCGATTCCCGTGTCCAGGTGTCATTTTTCAATTTTCAGAACTTACATTTATCTTGTGATTTGAGTGAATGTTGTGTTTTTTGTGGCTAAATTGTATAACTATTCAACAATTATAATACTTTATAAATTTATATATTATTTGATTCACCACCTTCATGGGTTTGTAATATCAACAACAATTAAATATTAAATAAAGGGATAAGCTTACTTCAATGGCTGCACAATAAACTAGACTGCCGATAAAGAGGAGAAAGAAAGTGGTTCGACCCCTGTCGGGTGTACTGAGGGTGGTTTTTCCTAAATGGTTTCTCATTATCTCCACGCAAATGCGGGTGTATTTCCTGTAAATTCAACTTTCCTTGTCCCTAACACCTTAGTGTAATTAGCACATAAGCGAACAACTTGAATGGGTAGTAAGACTCGGTGCTAAAAACCAAATAGCCAAGGAAAAGGTGTCTTAATTGTGCTATAGTTTGTGTCCTATCATCGTCCAGTCTTCAAATTGATGTACAGAACATTTTTCAAACATATCAAAATTTCTCCTGCCACTACTTTTGTATATGTTTGGTTCTCTTTTCATTAATTAACTCTCAAGTAAATAATTATCAGTCTTTACTGAGAAGAATCAAAGAGTCTCGAACCAAAAACGATCTGTATCTTCCCAAGGTATCTTTTAGACACAATTCATCAACTCACCGCTTTGTATCTGGGGGATCCCGAGGCTCGATCGAAAATTTCGGCAAACTCCAAGGATGCGATGTATTCCTGTGACCTTTTGAACTCCGCGTCATTTTTTAGATAGTCTTTCACTATCGCCGTGTAATCGTCTGTCGGGAACAGAGCTATGAAATCCTGGATATCGTCGTCCAGGGAGCATATCTTGTCCTTTGCTGTGAACACCAAAGTTGGGTGTGCGATAGTTGATAGGTTAGGGCGTCCACTGTCGAGGTATACCGCAATAACATAAGACGGCGAGTTTTCAAAAATATAGACACGAGCTTCCATTAATATTCTTTTTTGTTTTGCTACTTTACTACAGTAAGAATATATTCCCGACTGGACCACACCACGCATAACCCAGTTAGTGGAAAGATTAGCCGGTACTAATGTACTGTCGTCCAGAGACGCCCGAATGTACTAATAGTACATCCTTTCCGTAGAGGCTCTTTCCATGTCCCGGTGAGATGAGGGTGATAGTGACTATGGTGATACGGAACCGGTGGAAACACTTAAACCTAACTAACTAAACCCTGATGACCTTGAGATAGTTCCCCTTTCGAGAAAAATGCCAACAGTACCAGCCGGGAATCAAACCCGGGACCCTTAGGTTCGTAGCCACGTGCACTTTGCTACGTGACCGGTATACTTGTGTTAATAACACCATGACTGCTTGCAGGTCTAAGGCATCGGACTCACATTAACAAGTTCACAATTCGAATCCCTGCCGGGGCACACAGTTGTTTTTTCACATTTGATATCACATCCTAATCCTCCTCCATTAAACATATCCTGAAATAACCTCTGTCCAATCCCCATCTGTTCCCGCCTGCAAATATGTTCTCACTCAACTGTTTTCCTCGCTGCTACAGCGTCCAACAAAGGCAAACGCCAACAAAACCATCTTTATCTGTAATCAATCATCAGAGGACGGAAATATTAGTAACAAAGATCAACTTTTTTTTTAAAGAAAAAAGAAAAGAGAACTAGTCAATTAATGTTATTATTATTACGATTTAGCACCGCGTCTTACTACCCATCCGGGTTATACGCTTTAAGTACTAATTACACTAATAGATCCCCCTCTCCCTCCATGCAAATGCGGGTACACTCCTTCTAACTTCAACCTTTCTCATCCCCTACACATTACTGTAATTAATACACATGCATACAACCCGAAACGTTGGTGAGACGAGGTGACAGAAGAGGTTTGAGAGCTTGTTCAAAGTAAACAACTTTCTTAGTTTATAGTTTGTGTTGCATCTGAATGATTGAAGTATTCACCAATCCAAGCATCGTTTTGCACTTAGAACATTTTTTCTCTCTATTTTTCTGGTGATATTTCGTACAGGTAAGAACTTAGAGCAGACCGCTCTAGTCCCAGTACCATCCGAGCGGCTCCCACGTGTTGGCGAAGATTTCGCCATAATTTGTGAATAGAGGGTGTCACGGGATCAGCATAACGAACCCTTCGCCCATTAATCTCGGTTTTCTAGTCAAGAGAGCTGCTACTTCTTTATTCAAATAGCTCTATCAATTGTCCTCACGAGCCTGAATCGACCGCATTCCAGACCCACTGCTTCACAGAGAACTCTGTAAACACCGGGGATCGAACCCGAGACCTGTAGTCAGGGACTCTGACCGTCAGACCAGAGAGGCGACCAGCATTGAGAGAAAGTTGCTAAAGTTTGTCGTTCTCTAAATATGTTTCCAACTAACGGTCTGTTGCAATGAGACTGTACTTCACCTTGTCCATGGCGGTGGTTCCCCGGTGAACATGTGTTGTCCCAGGAGTGTTGCGGAGTACTAGAGCTTCACTGTCTTACAAGTGTGTTATCAACTGTATCAACACTTGACAGATAGCGAGCTGGCTGATGGACAGTTCAATACTGTCGCATCACACTTATTGATAATAAATATCAAAAGTGACAGCTGAAGATCACCATCACTTGACGTATGAACACATATGAGTAGGTCTATATCATATTTGTAAGAAGGTACAGACAGGAAAGATGGAAATAAACATATAATTAATTAATTAATTAATATTAGCACCACGTCTTGCTACCCGTTCGGGTTATACGCTTTAAGTACTAATTACGTTAAATGGATCAGGAATTGAGGAGGTTGAATTAGAGGAAGTGAACCCGCATTTGCGTGGAGGGAAAGTGGAAAACCATTTAGGAAAAAAACTCAGTTCACCCGACCGAGATTCAAACCTCGATCTCCCCGTCCTCAGCAGCCGAGCTCAACACGACAAGCGCGTTAGCCAACTACGCCAACCGAGGCGGGTAATAAACATATAAAAGGGGGGACAAACACAATATGGCTGTTACAATGACAAGAATAACACAGTTCACACTTTACACTGCTGCCAATGGACAAAGATTTAATAGCTGCCTCTTGAAGGAACTCAATCGTTATCGTTTAATTCCCTGGCCTAGGTTTCATGCTCTCAGATCTCATCAGGGGATTGGACAGTAACGATAGATTTTCTTTAAGAGGCAGCGATTACCTCTTTGTCCAGTGGCAGCATTGTAAAGGATAAACTGTGTTCCTTCTTTTCATTGTAAAATCCATATCGAGTTATGTCCCTTTTATATGTTTCTATCCACCTCTCCTGTTCCTTCTTACAAATATGATACAATCAATTCTTTAAGCGAAAAGAGGTTTTCCTTGAAGAGATGTAATTAGGTCTAGTACCTATTGTCGCTGTTAGGCTCTTTCCATGAGGATTTAACTGTATGTATGTGGACCTAGCCAAGTTTTATTTCTAGCGCCGCATCTTAATATCTGTGCAGACATTATTCTTAGGAAGGTTGCATTTTAAAGGAGGTGCACATGCATTTGTGTGGAGGGGCAACAGAAAACCATTTAGGGAAAGCACCTCCTAATATACCTGACCTGGATTCAAACCCAAGTCTCCCCGCCATCAACAGTCTAGCTTACTGCAAGAGTGACGCCTTAAGACCATGTGGCCACCAAAGCAGGTACTAGCCAGTTTTGAATATAATTTTATGGGTGACCTGGCGGTCTAGGGGTAAGGTGTCAGACTTCTGTGCTGGTGGCCGGGGTTCAATCCTCGGTCCTGGCAAAGATTTATCTGATTACCAAACCCTTCCTTCACCTCTGACAAGACATCTTGTGAATGTGAGGAATGCCAGGCCTCCACCGTGGTTCGGATCCCACGTTAAACTGTAGGTCCTCCATTTCATCTCACAATCACCCTACCATTACACATTAGCGTAAGTGCGTATAACCCTAACGGGTAGTAAGACGCGGTGCTAATAATAATAATAATAATAATAATTTTATGCAAATTGTCACAGTTCTGAGATCGGGGGATTTTAAGGGCACACCTCAAGATTCAAAAAACAGTTTTCTTTTGCAATTGCGGATGGGATTCTCGAATTCTTAAGAATATTTGAGATTTGAAAAAATTTCAGATTCAAGAATCAAATCCTTAAAAAAAAATATTTTTTTCTCCAATTTTTCCAGTGAAATTTGCTATAAAGATCTAATACTGCTTATCGTTGGTTCAGAACTGATTATAATTATAGGATTAACTTAACAACCAGGCCCCAGACCAGTAATTTAACAATTAACTGAATGTATGAATTTGATAATGAATGGATTATAAGAAAGAATGTTTAACATTTTGTTATCATTAGTATTTTCTATTATTTAGATTTCCTCTTGCGTTCATAATTTTTTTACAAGATTTGGATACAAAGGTAAATTGGATATTCAAATTCGTAAATTAATGTATTCAACCCATTTCTATACTCTATAAATTGAAATAATTAATGCTAGACATTTTTTTTATTGTAAATTCCTTTACTGTTGCTCACATACAATATATATATATATATATACACACAATAATACCATTAAACTACACTTTATAATGTTATGTTAATATTCCCTCATAGTTGCATATATATGAGTGGAAATGGCACAGATGTAAACCCCTATATACCCGAAGTCGTCAAATGACGCTTTGGCACTCGGGACAATATTTTTTTACAACTAAAGCAATATTTTTTTTTAATAGACAAAAGGAATTTGATAGCAGTTACATCAATTCTAGCCAAGTTCAATTTCTTACAATTTTCACTACAAGAACAAATTAAGTATACAAAGTATATTTCAACAAGACCAATTATTGTAAATATGACACACTTTCATAAATCTTATATGACATAAATGTTTGGTTGCACGATGGATGTATCCCGAATAGTTTCAAGGATCCTTGCGTGAATGTTTTGACTAACTGTACACTTATCACAAACACTTTTAATGCAATACTGTGTCAGATTACTCTTAACGGTTTGTGATACTAGAATCTGCAGTGCTACCACTACGAGCTTGACGCCTTAAGAGCATCCAATCACTGTCAATATTGCCCAAAACAAATGGACTGCCAATGACGGGGAGATCAGGGTTCGGATCAGATCGAGTGTATGGAGGATGATTTTCCCCAAATAATTTTTCATTCACGAAAATCCCTAACACATTATCGTAGTTAATAAATGTGTTTATAACCCAAACCGATAGTAAAATGCAATTAAAACAAACAATTTTTTAAAAAAATCCCTCTCCTGAATGGGAATAACTATTATCAAACTAAAATATATTTTATTTAATTAATTTTACTAATTAAACTTTACATCTTGTTTTCATAGTTATTACAATAGCATGAATTGTAGCCATGTTGTTGTTTTTTGTGCAATGTAAGATAGCGGAAAAGTATTAAGTTATCTGCACTAGAGGAGGGAAAAAACTAATAATTACCAGTTGCCGGTCCAAAAACGGCACCAAGGCTATGACGTATTGATTCAGCCCTTGGATCTAAGGATGTAAGAAGGGTGTATTACCATCCTTGGTGATAATTGGGGTAGATCTACACTTCTCTGCGTCCTTGCCGACGCAAATGACTAGGGTACATGGCAAGGTGATGGCTCACGAGTAGGAAATTCTGTTACAGTCAATAAGTGAAGGACCCGCCTCGGTGGCGTAGTTGGCTAACGCGCTTGTCGTGTTGAAGCTCGACTACTGAGGACAGGGAGATCGAGGTTCGAATCTCGGTCGGGTGAACTGGGGGTGGTTTTTCCTAAATGGTTTTCCACTCTCCCTCCAAGCGAATGCGGGTTCACTTCCTCTAATTCAAGCTTCCCAAGTCCTAATCCATTAGAGTAATTAGTACTTAAAGCGTATAACCCGAACGGGTAGTAAGACACAGTGCTAAATATTATTAATAAGTGAAGGAGTTTTCAGGAGAAAGAGGCCCGGTAAGTTGTCAACCCAGCGTTAACAGATGTATCGACATGTAAGCATCCTACCACGAACACACACAAACTTTACGATAAGTCTTGTTAAATTTGGAAGAAGATACAATATACAATGATGTAAGGAGAAACACATAAATGGGAACGAACACAATATGACTTTCACAACGAAAAGGAAAACGTAGTTTCCACTTTAGACTGTTGCCACTGGACAAAGCGGTAACGGCTTCCGCTTGAAGAAAATCGACAGTCACCACCCAATTCCTCCACACAAGGTTTTATTCTATCGGAACTCATATTTAAAGTGTGTTAAACACGAAACTTCATAAAAGAGGAAACTATCTTTCTTGTACCTTCTTCCTTATAATAAAAATTTTTTAGGCCTAATAAAAGTGACAAGAGGTTTTTTTTTCTTAAAGAGATATTCTATTATAAGTCTTTAATCTTGAACAATTGGTAACACTTAGTTTAGGACCAAATTTGAACTTTTTTACATTTAAAAAAACACTTCTTTTTGACATTATTAATGTTGTTTATACCTGGTGGTTTCTGTCAAAACTAAGATAATATGTGGATGTAGGGGACATGAGAAAAGGTCAGTATTTTTGCAATTTTTATCTTAAAACATTTTTTGTTGGAATTTTCTTCGTGTATTGATATCAACAGTTGTTGAATATCTGTCAGGAGCATCGCAACATTAGACGAACGTTTTAAATGAAAAGAAAAAAATTGTCATTAAATTCCAGGACATCTTGAAAGATATTCAACAATACTGTTGATATCACCGTGTGGATGAAATTAAACTATATTTTTTATACTGGAGCAATATTGTTTTTATTTTGGCAAAAGAATGAAAAGTTGTTCTCTATAAACTGCAAAAATGCTAAATTTTTTGTCGCGCCCCCACCTTAAAAATGTATTTTGGCACACACAAAACATAAAAATAACTTGACGAAATACATACTACACCGTAGAACTACATTGAATTGTTAGTCTACTTTGTAAAACACAAACATTGCAGGGGAAATTGTTTTCTTTAAACATTTCTTAAGATATTTCATTGGAACCACCACATAGTCTTGTTTTTGATGTACATTATTTTATAAAACACAATTATTATTGTGTTATTCAATCAAGTATTATAACTCGCACAAAATTCATCGCGCTTCGACAACACACAAAAAATGTCTGCTATCGTCAATATGAAAAATGTTGATCTGTCAACTTCCACGTTTCTCCGATTTTGAACTTTGACTGTATCCGTCAAATATTGACAGGTTGAGTACGAGTAGCTTGGAATCCACTATAATCAGGAAGTTCCATGGACATATGACCCAGGTGTTTCCACATAAATTCACCATTTTCCATAAAGACTGTCCACCATTTATATTTAAGTATTTTTCTTATTTAATAATACATATTGTCAATTTTTCCACTTAACAAAACAATGATTAATCAAAATTAGACCAACTGATTAATTTTATCATGTTTTATGTTTGGTTGATATTTTGTGGATTTGTTCGGAATGTTAATCCATGTGTGACGTGTACCTAACATCGCGTTTATGCACACATATGAATGAACCATCTCTAACCATGTGTTTGAAAAACACCTCGTCAATATATTTACACTATTTTATTTACTCATGTATAAATCATATAAGATATTATTAATGTTGATAAGATTTTATTAAACAGCTCTATAAACATTTTTACTTATATTTGGGTTTCTGTTATTTTAACACAATCAAAACTGATATTAAGTTGTTTTTTTACCTATATTTTACAAATATTTTATTTCAAAGCAATATGATAGCTAAATAAACACACAATATTTGTTTTAATAATATATTGTGGGCTTATTATGTCCTAGATTAATTTTTTTATGCGATTTATTCAAAGGCCCTTGGCTCTGTCGAGTAAAAGTCTAAAACCTATTTTGAGGGATGGTGGGCGGGAGGGTGAAAGGTGTGTCGTGACATCACAACCGAACAACGTATCCTTCCACGCCAACAAGGACAAATGGATCACGGAAACCGTAGATGGCGCTAGATACTGGACAGGTCTTGCGGAAAAACCATACGTTTGGAAATGTAAGTTTTCTCGAGAACGAGTGAAATTTTTATGTTAATATTTTCAATACCTCTTCTAGGATAATGTATCGATGTTTCTTAAGTGTTACATTTTCTTATTTTTTGTTATGAAGCCGGCAGTTTTCTATTGAAAAAATGTCAATTTTATTGATATTTGATCACTGTTAAAATCACAGAGGATGTGTGTATATAAAAAGTATAACTTAATAAACATGCTTCTATCCTTGAACAAACCGTTTCCGAAAATACAATTGTAAAACAGTAAAAATTCTTGAAGATAACAGTTTTTTCCCACAGCTCTGCATTTCCACGACAAATGAAAATGGCTGATCACCTTAAATACAAAGAATAGGAAAATGGAGGCTATAAAAATAAAATTTGTGAAGAGCGTGTTAGCTGTCACGAAGAATGAAGTTATACGGAAAAGAGTGGGATTACAGGGAGTACCTGAGAGGGTATGGACATGTAATGAGGATGGAAAAAAAGAGGATGCCGAAGAAAATGTTGGAAATGAAGTATGTGAGAAAAAAAGATCACAGTGGAGGGCAAGAAAGAGATGGGAGGAGTAGATAACAGAAAAGGGAAAGAATTGATTAAATTAAAGGTAGAAGAGTGTTGGAAGGATTGAGGAAGATGGAGACATTTTACTCGACTATCTAAGCCACAGGCTGGAGACATTTGTCGCTGATGATGATATATATGCGTGTCTGGACTACATCCCTCGTAATCTGGTTTTGTGGAAATATCGGCCGGTACTGATGTACCGTTGTCCAGAGGACATCCGAATGTACTAATAGTACATCCTTTCCGTGGAGGGTCTTTCCACGTCCCGGTGAGATGAGGGTGATGGTGAATATGGCGGGGTCGAGCCAATGAAGATCCTAACCTAACCCTAATGACTGTTGAGATAATTCCCCTTTCAGGAAAAATATCCATGTTACAGGCCGGGAATCGAACCCAACACACTTAGGTTTGTAACAAGGTGCACTGGCCACGAGGCCGGATGATGATGATGATGATGATCTATGTGTCCTAAATCCACAAGTATTCCAGAGTTATTAGTTGTTTTTTGTGAAATTCTTTGTTTTATTAGTGTGGCAGCCTTGCCCTGCATTAGGAGGGTTAATATGACACAGTTAATTTACAACCAATTTTTAAGAGTTATAAAAAAAAATCTCGTGATTGTTGGTAAACGAGTGTACCCCCTTTTTCAGTCTTGACAAACCTCCGGTATTCCTCTCTACCGCTGTATAGTTAGAGTCGCACTTATTTTCCCTATGAATATATCTTGTATATAAAAATAACGTCTCCGAGCGAGAGCAGCCCAGAAAACCTTTGTCCGTTTGTTGCTGTACGTCTATGGTCGTGTTAACTTGTGTTCCCGCGCTGTAGTGTTCACAGCAGAGTGCACACCCTCTTGGGGGCCAGAGGCTTCTTCATGACTGAGCGTATGGCTTCCACAAATACCTCCTGGAGCCCCTCCCCGTTGATGGCCGAGCACTCGGCGTACCGCGCCGCTCGGATCTTCTGCTTCATCTTGCGGCCCTCGGCGGCGCTCACGCAGTCTGGGTCCTCCTCGCGCAGGTCCGTCTTGGTGGCTGCAAGAGAGAGGGGCAGTGGTTATTAAGCTCTGGTGCATGTACCCCCGGGGGGCTCAAGACATACCATAGAGTTTTATTAGTTAGTAAGAATGTTGGGTGGTCCAGGGGTAAGGTGTCAGACTTGTGTGCTGGGGTCCGGGGTTCAATCCTAGGTCCCGGCACATATTTATCTGATTACCAAACCCTTCCTTCACCTCTGACAAGACATCTTGTGAACGTGTGGAATGCCAGGCCTCCACCGTGGTTCGGATCCCACGTTAAACTGTAGGTCCCCCATTTCATCTCACAATCACCCTACCATTACACATTAGCGTAAGTGTGTATAACCCGAACGGGTAGTAAGACGCGGTGCTAATAATAAAGAATGTCCAACTCGATTTCTCGATGCCCGACTCACCCACAAGCACGATGGGCACATTAGGGCAATGATGCCTGATCTCTGGGCACCATTTGGACAGGATGTTCTCGAAGGAGCTGCGGCCAGACACGGAGTAGCAGAGCAAGAAGCAGTCGGTCTGTGAACACAACACTTGGTGATCTGATGTGTTAAGTCAGATAGCAGTCTCTAATAGATACCAACAACAGAAGTTGTAAGCGCCAACTTAGAGAGTCTAGTCCCCGCGGTCGACCAATTTCCTTGTATACGAATAACAAGCAGTTCAGGTCAAATATTATCAAATATACGGGTTGTCAGTAAAGTTTGTTACCGTTTCAGAGCTAGGTTATTTTTATTTGTTTTTTCCGTCAGATTGTTGTGGAAGCATCCAAGTTTGGATATAAACCCCACTACAAATTTAAACAGCACACAGATTGATGAATTTAAAATTGTTTTTTTTAACTTGCAGGTAAATATGTTTTTAATTTTGATCTTTAATCTTTATGGTAGAATAAAAATCAGAAACAAAACTTTATTTTCGGCTTGTTTTATTTGTCCATAAATGTTTGGGTATAGTACCCATCATTTTATAGCTCAAGAGGGTTTCCAACTTGAAAGTGTGCAAAGGGTACAATCGCGTCCACTAACCCGAGGGGTAGAAGGAATTAGGACTGACATGGATACTTGAGGAGGACATGAAGGTTTTTTTTTTAAAAAAGTAGGTGACCTGGCGGTCTAGGGGTAAGGTGTCGGACTTCTATGCTGGCGGCCGGGGTTCAATCCTCGGTCCCGGCACAGATTTATCTGATTACCAAACCCTTCCTTCACCTCTGACAAGACATCTTGTGAATGTGAGGAATTCCAGGCCTCCACCGTGGTTCGGATCCTACGTTAAACTGTAGGTCCTCCATTTCATCTCACAATCACCCTACCATTACACATTAGCGTAAGTGCGTATAACCCAAACGGGTAGTAAGACGCGGTGCTAATAATAATAATAATAATTTAAAAAATTAATTCCTATTAACTGTTGTAGATCAAATAAATAATATAATAGAGATATATTGTAACAAAACAAGTAAAATATATGTTTTGTGCTGTATATAAAAGGTACTATCGCCGCGGCCAGAGAGTTTGTCCTTACGTTGGGGTAGGACAGGGGCCTGAGCCTCTCGTAGTCCTCCTGACCGGCCGTGTCCCACAGGGTCATGTTGAAGTCGTGACCGTCCACCGTGATGTTGTCAGCGTAGTTGTCGAAACTGAAACAACAAACGTTCGTTAGTCGGGACAAGCGCTTCCTTCCCGGCATTTACCGTGCATTCGCGTGGAGGGAGGGTGAGGAAACATCCGGGGGGGCACACCTGGGGCCGTGATTCGAAACCGTGACCTACCCGTCATTGACACACCAGACAAGAGGAGGTTCAGGACAAAGTTGTGTCTATTATTTTCATTGATTGTTTATTTATGTGTCCCCCATTGCGTATTACTACCCCTTTAGTAATAGGGTACAAATATAGGTGTTATACCTTCCGATGATGGGAATATCGGGATTCGAATCTCAGTCATGGTCTACTTAGGGTGTTTTTTTTCTAATTGGTTTTCTGCTCTCCTTCCACGCAAATGCGGGTATATTACCTCTAAATTGATTTCTTCCTCATTAAAGTAATTATCATACATGCATGTAACCTGAACAGGTAGTAAGATAATGAGAATCTAGAGGAAATGTGCCCACATTTGCGTGTAAGGAGAGTGGAAACCCAAGGTAAGATTCTAACCAGGGTCTACCGGTGACTCACACGGTGGGGACGTAGTCCTTGGGGAACCGCTTGGTGGTGTAGGTGATGAGTAGACACGTCTTGCCCACCATCCCGTCACCCACGGCGGTGATCTTGATGGGTCGGATCCTGTTGGACTGAAGAGACTCCGTCTGGGCCCCGTTCCCCGGTGAGGCCTTGCCCGTGTTCATGGTGCACCCCTGGAACACAACAACGCTTGGGGGTCACTCGAATAGTCTCCGAGAGTTTGGAAACAAATGTACAAAAACAGGTTAGCAGTAAACCATTCTCGAATAAATTGATCTCCCCTCCCCCCC
>CABEEJ010002846.1:0-13410 GCA_901482245.1 Timema douglasi
CTCCACCGTGGTTCGGATTCCACGTTAAACTGTAGGTCCTCCATTTCATCTCACAATCAACCTACCATTACACATAAGCGTAAGTGCGTATAACCCGAACGGGTAGTAAGGCGCGGTGCTAATAATAATAATAATAATAATATATAAACAAGGATACACCAAATCAACAACCTAAAGGTTAAAATAAAATGTCAGCGCTCCGTGGAAGAGTTTGAGTACTTCAAGACGAGTATCGCTAGATGCCATTAAATGGCATTTTTAAAAAAAGAAGCTAATTTTAAACAAAATTTCACTAGAGCACACAAATATCCATCTCGGCCAGCTTCCACAAAGTTAGTTTCAGGTAGAGACCCAACCCCCTATTCTAATAATCCTACCTCATGAAGAGCGTAAGTGGATTAAAATTATGATACAATAGTCCCTTTATGTTGAGCATGTTAAAATTGAGTCATTTAAGGTGGGATGGAAGGGGATGTGATAAAAAAACAGTGTTTTTTTTGTGGTTTTTATGGTAAAGCATTTTTCCCCTTAAATTAAATCAAATATTGCTCCGGTACAAACATAGAGTTTAATTACCTTCACATGCTGATAATAATAATAATAATATTTAACACCACGTCTTACTACCCGTTCGGGTTATACGCTTTAATTACCAATTACTCTAATGGATTAGGAATTGGGAAGGTTGAATTAGAGGAAGTGAACCCGTACTTGTATGGAGGGAGAGTGGAAAACCATTGAGGAAAAGTCACCCCCAGTTCACCCGACCGAGATTCGAACCTTGATCTCCCCGTCCTCAGCAGTCGAGCTCAACACGACTAGCGCGTTATATAACTACGCCACTGAGGCGGGTTTCTTCTTCACATGCTGACCTTCTCATTTCTCATCTAATGCTGCTATGCACATGCACATTCAAGAACTGTTGATATCAATATGTGAAGAAAATTAAACTCTTTGTTTGTACTGGAATAATTTTTTTTTTATTTTAGCAAAAAAAAAAAAGTTGTATCATAAAAACTGCAGAAACACTGACTTTTCTCGCGTCCCCTTCCATCTCATCTTAAAAACTGTACATTTATAAGGGCTTTTTTCACTGAGGATTGACACTAGCGAACTCCAGTGTTGATTGACTCAACCTACCTGTCAGTAAGCCAGGCACATAATTAAACTCCAATTTTCATAGAAATAACCTATCTATGACTCATACTAAGATGTATCAAATTTACTATATCTACTTTCACGTATTCATACATCAAGCCATGTGAGCTGTACTGGTCATTTTTGATAGATATTGTCAATACCTATATTACTATTATTACTTAGCTCCGTGTCTTACTACCCGTTCGGGTTATACGCTTAAGTACTACTACTGGATTAAGAATTGGAAAGGTTGAATTTAGAGGAAGTGGACCAGCATTTTTTGTGGAGGGAGAGTGGAAAACTATTTAGGAAAAACCTTCCCCAGTTCACCCGACCGAGATTCGAACCTCTATCTCGCCATCCTCGGTGGTCTAGCTCAACACGACTGGCACGTTAGCTAATTACGGCACCGAGGCGGGATCAATACCTATAAAATAACACTAACTATATAGTAAGATGCTATCAATTTTGGCCATAAAAAAGTAGATTAAGTTCTAAAAAGATCTTTTTGTGAAAGTCTAAATGTAGAAGTAAATCATAAATGGGAGAAATATGCAAGGGCCGTCGTTTTATGTTTAAAGTCCATGGAGAAAGTTATCAATGATACTGTTTTGTGTACAATATCCATCTATTCCAGCTATGAATATTCATTAGGGGTGTGCGAGTATTCGAAAATTTAAGTTATAGTCATGTTGTATTAGCTGCTCAAACTTAACTCGAAGATTAAAAAAAAATTGAAAAATTTTAAAACAAAATTTTTCAGATATTTTCCTTGAAAATGCTTAGTTTGATTAATTTAGTTCAATTTTAAAATATAATTTCATAGGAAATAACCTCCTTCAATATTTCCTTTCGTCTAATTAAAATAAATTATACTATTATTATGTTCAATTATTTAATAAGTCAAATGTGTGTGATGATTTTTTCTAACAAAAAATGTAATTCTAAAAAAAAATTAGATTTTTACTTATTTATAGTTTATGTATTACAGAAATTCAATTTGAAATATTTCTTGTTCAAATAAAGCTTTATATTATTTGAACTCGTAAAAAAAACTGGTTTTCATTTAAATTCGATTCGAAGTGAAAAATATATACTCGCACATCACTTATATTTATATATACTTTATTACAACAGAGACCCGTCTCGGGGGCGTTGTTGGCTAACGTGCTAGTTTCATGTTGAGCTAGACTGACGAAGACGGGGAGATCAAAATTCGAATCTTGGTCGGGTGAACTGGGGGGCAGTTTTTCCAAAATGGTTTTCCCCTTTCACTCCGCGAAAATGCAGGTTCACTTTTCTGACTATAGGTTTGGTCGAATAATCAAGTAAAACCAACATGACAACATTTTGAAAAGAAATGCGTTTGGAAAATATGATTGGGAAATGACCTAAATCAATGCATAAATTTGACCAATGCTTGGTACACTTTATTTCTTTGCTAGCCTAGCCTGCCTGATATTTATTTATTTTTCACAACTTCAGATGAAAACTGTTTTAAATTTGCTATTAGCAATATTAATAAATACACACGGTACAATGTACTCAGTGTAAACATCACTCATAATTTATTCCTTTATAATTAAAGAAAAGTTGTGTTTTTTTAGCTACTTTGAATTTCAACAATTTGATAAAACTTAATCGTATAGTTGAAAAAGTTATTCTAAATACGCAGTATCTTACATTACCATTCTTTAAAATAAGTCACGCTCAAAATAAATAAATAAAACACTCGCTTTACTTTTATTAATCACTAAAATAATGATGCAAAAATTAGTTGGCTCATTAAAATCTATAGATTATGCACTCCATCAACATGATAAATGGAGATAATGGGAGAAAATTGGATTGTCAACTTGATCAAAGGTTTTCTTAAATAGAAAATCACCTCCTAAATAATTGTTTATTATTAGCACCACGTCTTACTACCCGTTCGGGTTATACACACTTACGCTAATGTGTAATGATAGGGTGATTGTGAGATGAAATGGAGGACCTACAGTTAGATAAATCTGTGCCGGGACCGAGGATTGAACCCCGGCCGCCAGCACAGAAGTCTGACACCTTACCCCTAGACCACCAGGTCATCCAAATAATTGTTAATGTCTCGACTGAATATTAGGTTTGAGACACTGATTGGAGATCAACTTGCTACATCTGATGTAAGTTCAAGACACTGATTGTTTATAAAACCGGACCTAAGTTTTATAAACACGTCGAGTAATGAATATTAATCAAACATTTTACCACACATCATTTTCTATTTGCTATATTTTATTCTTGAAGATAGTTTTTAAATAGTAACTAAAGTAAAATTTTCAAAGGAAGAAACCTATTTGACAACCATAAAATGACTTGATCTACTTTCAAGTCTTCATACGTCAAAATATGTGATCTTTTTCATATCTATATTATAAATACCTATAAAATAACACTAATAATATAATAAAATGTTATCAATGTTGAACGCAAACCAACATGTTTATGTCTTGTTAGAGATTCTTTCTAACAGAATCCTACAATAAATGTGACTCTGTAGCTAAAAAGTTGTTCAAACTCAGAGAGCGGTAAAAGATAAAGCACGTGAAAGTGTTCTCTTCAAGGTCAACCTTATCTCTAATTTATCTCAATCTGTTGTTTATCTACATCATCTGCTGGCCTTATCTGCTTCGCGGCGTCTCCGGATTACTAAGCGCTGTTGCCACATTGCTACACGTTCGATAACACCATTCCAAGAACGTAGAAGTTTTAACAAATAAAGTATTAACCTAGCATCACCAAAATAATTTCAGATGAGTAGATAAAATTAATAATGGTTATTATTTTCCATGCTCCAACTTTATATCATTAGGAGATGTAATTTTCCAAGGGCGTAGAAAGGACAGGAGGGTTCGGAGGGGGGGTTCAGGACTCCCCATAGAGGGAAAGGGTTTATTTATCCAAATATACGTATGGAAAATTTTATTGGTTAAAGGTATATTTAAATTTTCTCGTGGACCCCTCATTGGAAAATTAGCTTTCTATGCCCTTATTTTCTCACAAAAAGAAAGTATTTTAATCGTTAAAAATTTTACCTCGGAATTATGAAGAATCTTGACGTATTATGCACCCCCCGGATCCAAAAGATTTGGTTTTACAGTTCTGTATATCTTCGGGTCTGTCTGCTTGGGGCTACAGGCAAAATGGTTTGATGATATATTTTTATTTCAAATATTTGGATGTTATATGGTCATATCTCAGTGAATTTTTAAAAACGTTGATATTAACTCTAAAATTAAGGGTAATAATCTTACCGATATTTGAAAATCCAAAATTTTTATAAAATGGTTTTAATGATTTTGTTTAAAATGGGTATATGGGGAGTATTTTACATGATAAATGAGAATATATGTTCTTTTTGATAATAATATCAGTTTGAGGGTAGTTTATGCTGATGACAGAATTTTGAAAATGTCACAAATTGTATACAACCAATAAGAAAAATTAAATTAAATGGTCACTACATAATAAGTAATCACCATCATCAGTACAAGAACAAAAATGATATTCACTCTTGTGGCGGGCTCATCTAGTCTGGTTTCTGCCAGGAGCGATATTATCTAGACTAGAATTAGTCTTAAATGGTTTCCCACTCTCCTTCCATGAAAATGTAGGTATACTTCCTCTAAACTCTACCTTCATCAATCCTACTCGATTGTTGTAGTTAAATGTTTATAACCCGGATAGTTAGTAAGACGCAAAGTAAAAGAACGAAAATTTGTATGTGACTGGGTGTTTGTGTGTCCTTCCATGTTTGCTTTTTTACTTTCTCTCTAATCTTCAGAGAGATAAATTTGATAAATATTCACCTTTCATGCCCCCCCCCCTCCCTTCCTAAAAAAAGAGTAGTTTTAACAATGCCAGTGCACCGTGCCATTTAATTTAGATAATCAACGGATCTATATCAACTTTGAAACGTACATTGGCGTCCACCAGTAGGCATACATTTCGAGGTTTGGTTTTCGATATCTTCTTATAAATACCGTTTCAGGGCAATAGTGCACCACATTTCAAACCATTAATGATTTCGAGTGTTTAGGAATTAAAAAGTATCTTAAGAGAATTTGCTGAAAATAATCAAGATTTGCATGCCATTATTTTCCCCCGATTTGAATTTTATGTTGACGTTTGTTTTTTGCGATCCACCAGGCCGAACTATTTCCGACTTTGCACCAATATATAGGGGTGAGTAAAGTATAATTTAGAATAAATGTGCCTCCATTTGCGCGGAAGGAAGTAGTAAACTATTTTGAAAACATTGCATATTTACACCAGGCTGGGATTGAGTCCTGACCCCTACATATTCACCATAAAAGACTAAATAACACACTGATATTTTTGTCCCCTTTCGGTAAGATCGGGGATTGAATCCTGATTGGGTATACTGAAGCTGGGTTTTTTCCTAAATGTGTTTATACTCTCCCTCCAACCAAATTAAGGCATATTTCCTCTCAATTCAACCTTTATAATCCCTAATACCTTAGCGCAATTAGTATTTAGGTGTATAACTCGAACGAGTGGTTTTAAAAACAACCTTTGTAGGGAATGCCAGGCCTCCGCCGTGGTTCGGATTCCACGTTAAACTGTAGGTCCTTCATTTCATCTCACAATCACTCTACCATTACACATTAGCGTAAGTGCGTATAACCCGAACGGGTAGTAAGACGCGGTGCTAATAATAATAATGATAATAAAAACAACGTTAAATAACACTTTTAAAAGATAAAATGTTATAAATATAAAAGCAAATATTTATTTTATAAGCTCCTTCCAATGAGAATTTAACCATATATTTGTCAGTATCACTTGGAATCGAACACGAGTCATCCACGATTTTTTTTCTGCTACTCTTAGCACTGAGCCATGGGCTTACTTTGTGAAGATATCGAACCTGCCTGTACGATTGCAACTTCTAAGATATTAAGAGAAAATAAAGGAAACCAGTAAACAGAAACGTTTCAAGGTTTTGTTTGCACATTAACATTCTGCATTGCTGTGACGCGTTCCGACATTGCATAATTAAATGGCACAACACATACACAAACATACATACACACACACACACACACATTACCAGCTATACTTTGGCTTAGATAAGATGAGACAGATTCTCTGTTTGTGGTTTCTTACTAACCATTCAGATTGTGTGTATTAGTGTATACCCGCTTTGGTGGCCACATAGTCTAAGGGTGTCAGACACTCTTGCAATAGACTCAACTGACGACGACGGGGAGATCGGGGTTCAAATCTCCAGTCCTACTAGTAGTTCTGTTAACAGTAGACCTCACTCCCTCCATGTTCATATCTTAACTACAGTCCTACTAGTAGTTATGTGAACAGTAGACCTCGCTCCCTCCATGTTATTATCGTTACTACAGTCCTACTAGTAGTTATGTGAACAGTAGACCTCGCTCCCTCCATGTTATTATCGTTACTATATTCTTAAGAATCTCTTAGGATTCGAAATTGGTAATTCTTCTTGGTGATAAAGTAAGACAATAAACAAATGAGGATTGTATTCAATTTTACACTCTATTAATAGAAAATAACCGTTGATTACGTGGCCTATCACATCACTCTCGCAATACATGCTAAAATTTACAAAAATATACTCTAGGTACTTAATTGAGGGCCTAAAATTTTAAACTAAAATCACTTATGATTAAATATTTAACTACAAGCCCTTTTTTTAGCGTCCGTTATCTTGATACCAATAACAATATCAAAAAATCATTTACATTTATTTTGTGCGGCCTAGGTTCAGGTAATTTCCCTTCCGAATTTCGTTAAAATTGGTCGACGAATTTAACATTTATCGTGGATTAAACATAGAAAATTTCAAACTACCCAGTTAAAACAGGACTTAGCTATAATAAACATTACCCGCCTCGTTGGCATAGTTGGCTAACGCGCTAGTCGTGTTGAGCTCGACTGCTGAGGACGGGGAGATAAAGGTTCGAATCTCGGTCGGGTGAACTGGGAGGGGTTTTTCCTAAATGGTTTTCCACTCTCCCTCCACGCAAATGCAGGTTCACTTCCTCTAATTCAACCTTCTCCATTCCTAATCCATTAGCGTAATCAGTACTTAAAAGCGTATAACCCGAACGGGTAGTAAGACGCGGTGCTAAATATTATTATTATATAATCGACAAAAAAAATTGAACTGCACTGACATTCTCCCTTTAAAATTAAAATATGTACATTTATGAAGAACTCGTAAAATTTGTGAAACGAAATAATATTCATTGTTGCAGAAACACGCCCCTAAAGAGAATACATTTAATAATATACAATGTTATAGATGCATTGAGAAAAGAGGAATATATTTGTCCACCAAAGAGCATAAAAATCAATTTAATTTTTCCAAGTACCCCATAAAAATATATATGTTAACTTATAGCTTAAAAACTATTGGTTTTATAAAAATATACTACTGGTTAAAATATGTTTAATTTTAATCCTACCACAACTTTGCAATGACCAGTTATTTGGTATTTCAATTTGTAAAGAGATGTGATCTAAATTGGAAATTTCCTATTTTTTTAAATGCCCTTATAGTCAGTTTTATGAAAAAACGAGAAATATAATTTTGTTTCTAATGTTTTTCAGAATCTAAATACAAAATTTAATCAAAATCGTTGGAGCACAATTTGAGAAATTCTATTTTTTTGCTCTTATTTTTTTTCTTCAATACACTACCCTTAATTTTAGGGGGTGATCTTATGAGAACCCTATATATCAAGTTCTAGCCGGTAAAATGATTTCGGCTTTATATAGACAGACAGATGACAACGTAGAAACTATTTTTTTCAGTTTCAGGGGGTCATGAACCGTCAACATTTATCAAAATTTCTAGTCCTTTTTTTTTATGATCACAATAAATTTCTCTTTTTAGAGATTGAGTGAAAATAAAAATTGTAGCTGAATACGTCACTTCCTAATCGTCACTCTCAACTCGGGTCGTATGTAACGCTGAGTGTGACTGTGTCACGTGTGCGATTCTTTAGCACGTGACACTCGTCACAAGAGGACCGGACAAGGCCACTCATCCTTCACAGCGACCAATCAGGATCGACTCGTGGAGTCTTAATACGGATGGTAACAAACGTTTGCTTACGTTATAGCATTCCCGGTACCGGATTAAATTGTCCTGAACACATTATACTACTATAAAGCCACATGGCTGACTCCATCACTGACATTGATTTTCAACCATTTCCAGATGAGCTAGAAACTTGAAATTTTGCAAACTTATAGCTTATAGCCTGTAACCGACGGGAAAAACCGAGAAGTTAAAAAAAATATGTTAGCCCCCCCAAAAAATTCAAACTATTGGAGCAACGTTAAAGTCGGCGTGGACCCTTCTTTGGAGGTATCTTGGGACAAAACGGTAAGACCTATCAAAAAATGACTCTGGAATTACATTAGTTTACACCCACTTGTAAAGAAAATAAACCGGGACCGATCAAAGTGAATGGAAATTATAAATGCGCATTTTTCTGTGCTAGATTTCTGCTGTTTTTTAAGCGACCTAAAGGTGGGAATGTAGGCCACGCTAGATAAGGTGTAATGATATTGGTTTGGATTACTCTAAATTATGTAAAAAGTCATGGATGAAGGTAATTTTTCTTTAAAGTAATATATGTAGAGTATCCTTATAAGATTCATCCATGAAGAAACACACACTTCTCAGAAATAATGGGAAAAGTATTTCACTTTTTAAAATGTATTTTTATACCATCTTTCCTGTTAAAGGAACAACTACGCAGTATTTGGCAAAGACGCCAATTCTATATACCAATAAGAATCTAGCCTTCAGAACACCTGTCGCCAGGACTCTTTCTATTAGTTAGTTTTTACACTGTTGACGAAGGGAGAAACATGCAAGGAGTATGTCATATATAAACCGTTTGTGCGTATCAGCCAGGCATCCAAACGCCGAACACACAAGTCGCTCTAACACCCAGGCTTACGCACAAGTAAGTCAGAGCCACACACTGGCAGTCACAGTCTAACACAATATAAAATAATTTGCATTAGTATCACAAGGGTGAAGTGATATAAAACATTTAATTGGAGTTTGTATAAGTGATTAACAGATGATATTTAAATAAACCGTGTGTGAATAAAAAGCCATCAACAGTTCACTTTCGTACATTTATTAATTATACCGTTCTAATTAATGCTCGACCACGGAGCTATAGACAACCTAAACATCATCACAGCATTATTATATCAAGGATATAATCCGTAGTGTTTCAATCGACGTGCAAAGCGGGGCGATTAATTCAATAGTGTTACCAAGGGCAGTGTTTTAAAATGCGCATTTGAATGAGTTGGTTGGTTCTTAGATTTAATCGAGTCTCCCGAACTGATGTGATAGCGCAAAGAAAAAGAAAAGCAATACTGTGGACTTACACGTTCGCCTAAAAAAACCAAGCGCAGAACAGAAACGGGGTCACGTGACGATCTCTAAGCCAATCACAAGGTTTCGGGTGACCTGGCGGTCTAGGGATAAGGTGTCGGACTTTTGTGCTGGGGTGCGGGGTTAAATCCTCGGTCCCGGAACAGATTTATCTGATCACCAAACCCTTCCTTCACCTCTGACAAGACATCTTGTGAATGTGGGGAATGCCAACATTTCATCTCACAATCACCCTACCATTACACATTACCGTAAGTGCGTATAACCCAAACGGGTAGTAAGACGCGGTGCTAATAATAATAATAATACACAAGGTTTCCACCTCATCGGTGCGATCTGTTCCGCTAAAGTTCAAATCATCTCTACTTCGTTTGCTCTGCCTGACATGTTCGGCAGGGAAGAGCCAATCAAATCTCAAACCCAACCGTCTCAAATCAGTGCGCATGCGCTGTAGAGCTTGAAGCAAGCAGACAACTTGGTTGGCTGTTGTGAAGAGATTTGAAACAACCCGTTAATGTAAAGCGTGCGTATCGATGTATTGGATTGTGCTACGACACATAATTATAATATGAAAAACATCCATCGTGAGAATGATCTAAAATATATATTTATCCACTATAAAATAAAATAGGTTGATAATCAGCTGTTTTAAGTTAGCGTTGCAATGCATCATGGTTCAACATACAACATTGCTGCCTGCGTAACTCAAGACAGATTCTTTCTATTTTCGGTGAATATGTGAATCTAGATTTAGTTATTTTAATTCTCGCTGAACAGACATCGTCGATGAGACTGTGAGACCTTATGATTGGTTGAGAACTCGTCACGTGACCACGTTTCTGATCTTCTCTCGCTTTCCCGTTAGCGTGTGAATACCCAGTAAGGTGTCAGTCTTGCAAAGGACTGTATCACTGGTAACTGGGTTGGTTGAGGTTATAATTTCAACGGGGGTTGCTTTATGATTTTATTTTTTTCCGCGTGTGAACTGTCACTGTGCTGTCTTTTTCATATCCCCTTCCCACGCTAATGCGGGTATATTTACTCTTAAATAACCTTTCCTTTCCAACCCATATATTAATACGTAATAATTTTGATTTTAAACATTTTAATACGTATTTTATTTTTGCACCATGTCTTACTACACAGTCATACTCTCCACATATTTACACTAATATGGTAGGCAGATTTAGTTTAGAGGAAATGATGAAAATTGGAAAAATTCCCTTATATAAATTATCTTCATGAGAAAATGAGAGTTGCCATCTTCTAGAAATAACATTTAATCAAAATCGTTAAAGTGAATTTCGAGAAAATTGATTTTTTCTCTTTTTACCCTTCAGTAAGCTACCCTTAAATTCAAGGTCAGACATCTAATTCCTTATGAACACCCCAGATGCCAAGCTATAACCCAATCTGTGAAATAATTTCGGCTCTATCCCGAGGTACAGACAGACAGACAGACGGCATTCCGAAAAACATAATTTTTTGTTTCAAGAGGTCAGGAAACGTCGACATTTATCAAAATCTTGAGTTCGAATTTTTTTGAAGATTACAATAAGTTTACTTTCTCTACGAGATGTCAAGGGAAAGTAAAAATCCATTATCAACAAAAATAAGTAAGAAATCCTATTTTCATAAGAACCTTGATATCACAGCAAAAAAAAGTTTTGTTTTGGTTTTTTCAGCTCTGCGTCTTACAACCCATTCGGGCTATACATCAATGTAGGCCTACTAATTACACCAATGTTTTGGGGATGGGGACTAGGATGGTTTAAATTAGAGGAAATGTACCCACATTTGCGTGGAGTAAGAGTATGTGAAATTATTTAATGGAAAAACACCCTACACCCGACTGGGATCGAACACTGATATTCACATCTTAGGCATATCATTATATTGAGAGATTAGAGCGCCTTAGACCATGCGGCCAACGAAAAGTGTCTATAAAATTTACCAGATCTACTTTAACGTATTTATAAGTAAAGTCATGTGATAAAAGGCAGTCGCTTTTGATTAATATTATCGATACCTTTACATAATAATAATAATAATATAGTACCCACCTCGGTGGCGCAGTTGTCTAACGTTCTAGTTTCTTATTGAGCTAGACTGCTAAGGACGGTAAGATTGAGGTTCGAATCTCACTCTGGAGAACTGGGGGTTGTTTTTACTCGATGATTTTCCACTCTCCCTCCACACAAATGTGGGCTCACTTCCTCTAATTTCAACCATCCCAATGACTAACCCATTAGCATAATTATCACATAAGAGTATAATCCGAACGGGTAGTAAGACGCGATGCTATATAATTAATAATAATTTATTAAAATTGTATAATAGCTTACAGCAAAAAAAAAAAACTTCAAGGTTTCCTACAAAAATACTAGTATATAAATGCTCATACTCATTTCTAAAATAAAAGCACAGTATAGCTATAAATATTAATTTATTTACAAACCGGAAGCGAAGAACTTACGGACCCGTTTTGGTCCGCCGACCGCCGGTTGTTAAACAAACACTGTTTTAGCAGGGCTCCCTCCATTGCATAAACACTGCCTGTGTTAGGACGGCTTGGCTGACACACACACACACATACACTCTTTTGACAGTTTTCGTCAGATATTTCCGGTCTCTTTTCAGGAACGTGTATATTCCTATTCGTGTATTAGTCGGGAGACCCACTAAAATATGGGAGCACTAAAATATGGGAGGAGACCACAACCCCACAAAGAGGGAAGTAGATACAGGCCGATATTCGTATGAAGGGGGTCTTTTAGAAATTGCTAACTTTTTTGCGGTCTAAATTGATAATATGTTATTGTTTGATTATCTACTCGCTTTGCTCGTTGGGGGCTCCCCCCCCCCCTCAACCCCCCAGTGGGTTTTCCTTGCAAGTGGATGTATGCTAATGTAATTTCAGAACTGTTTTTTTTTATCGGTCTTACCGTTTAGCCACAAGAAACCTCCAAAGAAAGGTCTACACCGACTCAAAAGTTGCTCAACCATTTGGAATTTTTTTTCGGGTGTTGAAAATTACTTTTTTTGAACTTTTTGGAATTTTCCCGTCGGTTACAGGCTAGAAGCTATAAGTTTGCCAAATTTCAAGTTTCTATCAAAGGTGCACTGGAATTTAATGACACATTTTTCTCTTCATTTAAAAAGTTTCTCATCTAATGCCGCTATGCTCATAACAGATATTCAACAACTGTTAACATCACCATGTGAAGAAACTTAAACTAAGGAATATATGATTATACGGGATAATTTTATTTTTAATATTTTGGCCAAACAAATTTTTTGTTGTAATAACTGCAAAAAAAACTTGCTTTAATCATACCAATGGATTGAAGGTAGAATTTAGACGAAGTGTGAAGTAGCGTGGAGGAGAGTGGAGGGGCAATTTATGGAGGGGTAAAAACTCTTAAGTACTTCCGGCCGGAATTCTAACCTTAGCCCTCCATCTCCGACAAAACAAGACTAGACCATTCAAACTTGACGTTTTAACCCGCGTGGCCACTAATATGGGTTTCAACCATAACCCACGCTAAAAACAACAACTTCTCTTTCTTGTCTGGCTCAACAAAGGATCAAACGCTTGACCTTGAAGTCAAAGCGATATATCCAAAAAGTTACCCGGACACAAAAAGCACACGACACTCATTTATCTGTTGACTTGGCAATGAATCCGGTAACCTGTTTTATTACTTTCGAAACTGGGTGGTGTTGATGAAGAAGGGACGATTATCTTTTTTTATTACCTGGTAGGTGGTTCTTTATTTCGGGTGGGAGGGAGGAAGGGGGGGGGG
>CABEEJ010002846.1:13674-39387 GCA_901482245.1 Timema douglasi
CCCTCCCCCAACCTTCCAGACCCCAGCATCCGTTCACAGACTCTCTTACCTGGACAGGGCTGTGTGTGACTTCATGTGGCGCCACGCTAACACATTTCGGCGCGAGAAACGTGGGTGGGCGCTAAGTGGTCGAAGGCCGGAAGAAAAGGTAAGAGGGAATAAGGGAGTTGCGCGCACCCCGTTCTCCCTAATTTAGGAACCCAATGTTTCGGTGGTTGCATCTTTAAGGACGTCACTTTTGCAATTGACTGTACTGCCGATGACGTTGAGTTGAGATCAAGGTTCGAATTTCAGTAAGGTTTACTTAGGGTGGTTTTTCCTATTTAGGGTTCTGCCCTCCCACCGCCCAAATACGGGTACACTTCCTTTAAATATAACCCTTCTCATTCCTAACACACTGACATAATTACACGTGCAGGTAACACCAATGGGTGATAATTTGTTTTAAATATTTTAAAGAAATAAATTCAGGTTTTAAGGATTGAGTATTTAATAATAATAATAATAATAATAATATTTAGCATCACGTATTACTACCCGTTCGGGTTATACGCTTTAAGTACTAATTACTCTAATTGATTAGGATTTGGGAAGGTTGATTTGGAGGAAGTGAACCCGCATTTGCGTGTAGGGAGAGTGGAAAACCATTTAGGAAAAACCACCCCCAGTTCACCCAACCGAGATTCGAACCTCGATCTCCCCATCCTCAGCAGTCGAGCTCAACACGACAAGCGCGTTAGCCAACTACGCCACCGAGGCAGGTTAAATGAGTAATTAAACTTCAAATTAACACGTCACATTTTTTTATAAGGCCACAAAACAACCTAAGATTGTTTAAATTAAGACCATGAGTAGTTTTACCCAGATAACGAATACGTTTTTAGGTCAAAATAAATATATAATATGGTACGCATTTTGTAGACACAGCCGTAACAACTTAAGGTGGGATGAAAGACATGATAATATGCCAAAATTTTTGCAGTTTTTTTTTTATAGCAAAGCCTTTTTTTTTTGCCAAAATAAATAAAATTTTGGTTCAGTACAAACAGATAGTATAATTTTCTTCGCATTGTGACCTCAACATTTCTTGAATAATTGTCAAGGATGTTATGGAAATGAATGACAACTTTTTCTCTTAATTAAAAAAAAAATTGTTAGATAACTCCACCATGCTCATGAAAAATATTTAGGAACTGTTGGTATCCACATGCGAAGAAAATTAAACTCGATGTTTCTACTGGAGATATATTTTAAACTGTTAATTGAGATAAAGAGTTAATAGAAGCTCCTAATATTCGACATTTTTGAAATATTAAATGATAATATTTTGATAAAAACTGCATTGAAAAGGTAGATTTTGTCCATTTTAGTAAATATCTTCACAGCTAAGGATTGTGCACAAATCTTCATTCTGTCATAACAGGAACATACTGTAGTTATTAACAAGAAACTTTATTGCTCTGTTCCCCATCGTCTCCACGGAAAATTTAGAGTAATCATTCAAATAGGCCTACGAATGCACTGCACACATTTCTGGCATTTAGTAGATCTTTTCTTTTCCCTTTTACTTTCATACCTCGCGCGAGCCGGAAGCTGAATCGGGCCTGCTATGATGAACGTTCTTAAATAAACCTTAAAACTTAATAAAATTTTATCAATGGTCACCACAAAGCATACTTTTTAATTCTATAAGGTTCTTCATACTAATATTCTACTACATTCCAAATGTAACAGGAAAGCCTTAAAGAACATAGGCTACATACTTTCTTGCGTACAAAATTGGTAACAATTTGCCATATTATTAGTATTCTTTAAGTTGAAAAATGATATCTGGACACGGGAATTGAACCAGGTGCCAGGTATCATTTCAAAGAGCTGATAACTTAAAAATTATAATAGCGTGGCTATTTAATCCATAGCCTATAATATTATCGTTATTTTATAATCATATCAATGGCCTCAGTTTACAATCGAGCCATATCAAATGAGTGTCCACCGTGTGTTGACCAAGATAGAGCCAACTTGTATAGGGGGTCAAGTGGACAGCACAGAGAACTCTTTGGCCGTTGGTCTCAATTTTCTATACCGGAGCCACTACTTTTTCGTTCAATTAACTCCTCATTTTTAGCCTCACTAGGCTGAGGTAGCCCCGTTCCAGACCCATTGCTTCCACAGAAAATCTGGAAGCACTGGTGATCGAACCCAAAATTCTGGATCTGTAGCCAGGACATCTGACCACTGGAGCACAGAGAAGGTAGTTTGTACTTATCTACATTATATATAAAAACCCATATAGTTATCTCTACTTCCAGGGCTCTTTTTCTCACTTACCGATATACTAAAGAGATTAAATTTTGAATGGAGTGTACCATCTTTATGAAAAGATTTCTAAAAATTAGTAGAATCCAAGATGGCGGATGAAATAGAGAGCATGAATTTACTATAGGTGGTATGGATAGTGCAATTTTTATGAGAACAATTCTAAATTTGAAAAATCTAAAATGGTGCATATAAGAAAGCAGACAAAACGTACAAATCATACATAACTTGTTAATCTGAGAGAGCCATAAACACAACTTGTGCCAACTTTTGTAGTGAAAAAAACCCCACAGTGAATGGAACCTGCTTCGATGTCCGAATGGTTTAAGGCATCATTCTCGCATTACACTAGACTGCCGTGGAGAGAGAGACCGTCCCTGTCGTGTGTACTGAAGGGTGGTTTTTAATAAATGACTTTCCACTCTTTCTCCACGCAATTTCTGGTAAACCTCCCCCAAATACAACCTTCCTCATCCCTATCACGTTAGCATAACTAGTACCCAATGCGTGCGTATAGCTTGAACTGATAACAGGAAATGGACTTCATGTAAAATGCGAAATTGCGCCTGTCGGAGACGTGTTTAGCTGCTAGTTAATAATATATTATATCTAAAAAAATTAAAGCTGTAGATCACATTGACTCGATGTGTTGATAAGTGAAATAAGATATAATATAAACTTTTCTAACTGCCCTTCTTAAGAAGTTAAAAAGTATGTGTGGGGCTCATGTCCGTACTCGATTGAATCTTGGCTACCCCTTGACTTACCTCTTCTCTGCTCCTGATTCCCTTCTCGTTTGTTGTGGCATCCAAACAGGTTTCTCTACTTCTCCCGAGTATCTTCATCATCATCATCATCATCATCATCATCATCACCCACTATTGATTTTCTCCTTCGTTTAATAACCTTATTAGCACGAGGAAGGCTGAGTTTTATTCACTCTGAATGGTCTCAATTCAGTCATTTCTTGAATAAACAGCTTTGTTTAAAAATCTCATTTATATTTACCTACATTATACCCGCCAAATTTTACATTATATCCACTCTTATTTAATTTCCATTCCAACTTTTCTCAAACAAACACCACATCATATAAAGTCTGCTTTGTATGCTCCTAGAATTATCTGCCTAATACCCACCAAAATCCTGCATTGTATTCACCCTGAATGGGCTTTATTCAACCATTTCTCAAATAAACAAATTATTTAAAAATCTGCTTTGTATTCACTAGAATTATCTGCAACATAATCACAAAATCCTGCATTGTATCCACACTGAATGGGATCCATTCAGACATTTTTCAAATAAACAGCTTTATTAAAACGTCTTTAATTCCTTAATCCTTAATTATTATTTCAAAGCTGAACGTGTTTCGTTACGCGTCTGTGAGATGGCAGCAGGCAGGACTTCAAAACCAGCTCACTAAAAATCTACCATAGTATAGCCAAATCACTATGTTAAAATACAAACTGAATAAAAACTACATAGTTATAGTTTGGATTTAAGATTGTGATAGATTCAAAGTAATAATGAAATATTGACGTCCTGTAGGTGTCAAAGCAACTATATTATTCTGAGCATTGTAACGATATTGATTGTGACCCTTCTAATACATTAAAAAGTCATGGATGAAGTGCATTTTTGTTTAAAGTATTGGAATGTAAAATATCCTCTCAATACTTCATCCATGGAGAATCACGCGCTTTTCAGAACTGATGTAAATATATTGCACCGTCAAAACAAAATCAATTCCGTAGTATTTACCAAAAAAAGCAAGTGACGCTAAAGCTCTCTATCCCCAATAGGAAGCTAGCCTTCATAACACCTGTCACCAGAACTCTTTCGATTTGTTGGTTCTGACACTGGTCAAGAGAGGTCCGAGGGGTAGCGGGTAGGTCATATATAAGCTGTTTGTGCGTATAAATACACACAGTTCCGGTACCACAAACATATCAGTAATACAAAATATTAACAGTGAACACCACCACACAAGAACTTGGTGATCAAAGACAGTAATTCACAGTGCCACTAATTGAATTCTGTAGTTCAACTAAGCTGTATCATATAAACTTATATCTTCAGTGCCGAAGATAAAATAACTATAATAAATCGTGTGCAACATTAAAAGTATTATTTATTAATTTAACATATCTGATAATAATTGGGTATCATAATAATTGGCTCTCGATCACGGGGATATAAATACAATTTATCTTACAATACAAATCTAGTATGCAATTAGTTAACCCCAATTCCATACCGCTTTAATAAGTGCTCGATCACGGGGCTATAAATACCATTGATCTTACAATACAAATCTAGTATGCAATTAATTAACCCCAATTCCATACCGCTTTAATTAGTGCTCGATCACGGGGCAATTAACATCTAACTAGACGGTATCACTTCAATCGGTGCCTATTGCCGATCCGTAATGTATTAATCGACGCCCAGCGTGGAGGGATTAAATCAATAACGTTATAGCATGCCCGTTTAAGGACCAAATATAATTTAAATAATAAGAAAAACTAATTAAATTAAATTATTTAAATTGACATATTCACTAGAGGCCCTACTTACATTGGATATGGAAACAAAACTGTATAAAACTATATACAAAATAATTGGTTATAAACACCGTATTTCGATGTATCTTTTCTATATTATATTAACTATTTATAGTTAAAACAGCAACGTTGGTAAGTTAGGGGCCTACATAATTATATAGCAGTTTATTTTGTCCCCGTTTTAGCCCTCTATCAAATTGATGTGATGGAAGATTCCTAATATAATTATATTGGTATTATATTTAGGAGCCTAGTGCCCATGCCACGAATTGATTTTAACCCATTAGAGCAGTTGAAATGAGTTAAAAGTCAACTTGATTTTTTTTTTTTAAATGGCAAGCATTTTATTGCATTAATGGGTGTATTTTGATGGATTTAATTTTGAAGAAACGAATTCAGCTGAGTTGAACTGCTATAGTGAGGGGAGGGAGCGCTCAGGTACCAAGAGTTGGAGCAGGAGGGGGTAAACAAGCAGCCTAACATGGTGAACTACTCATTCCAGAGCTGCTATAGTGAGGGGAGAAGTTGGAGCAGGAGGGGGTAAACAAGCAGCCTAACAGGGTTAACTACTCATTCCAGAGCTGCTATAGTGAGGGGAGGGAGCGCTCAGATACCAAGAGTTGGAGCAGGAGGGGGTAAACAAGCAGCCTAGACAGGTGAACTACTCATTCCAGAACTGCTATAGGGAGGGAAGGGAGCGCTCAGGTACCAAGAGTTGGAGCAGGAGGGGGTAAACAAGCAGCCTAACAGGGTTAACTACTCATTCCAGAGCTGCTATAGTGAGGGGAGGGAGCGCTCAGGTACCAAGAGTTGGAGCAGGAGGGGGTAAACAAGCAGCCTAACAGGGTGAACTACTCATTCCAGAGCTGCTATAGTGAGGGGAGAGAGCGCTCAGGTACCAAGAGTTGGAGCAGGAGGGGGTAAGCAAGCAGCCTAACAGGGTTAACTACTCAGTCCAGAGCTGCTATAGGGAGGGGAGAGAGCGCTCAGGTACCAAGAGTTGGAGCAGGAGGGGGTAAACAAGCAGCCTAACAGGGTTAACTACTCAGTCCACAGCTGCTATAGGGAGGGGAGGGAGCGCTCAGGTACCAAGAGTTGGATCAGGAGGGGGTAAGCAAGCAGCCTAACAGGGTTAACTACTCAGTCCAGAGCTGCTATAGTGAGGGGAGAGAGCGCTCAGGTACCAAAAGTTGGGGCAGCCCGCACAGTGTTACCACTCTAATTCCAAACGGGCCCAAAACACAGCTGTTATCTGTCGTACCTTACCTACCACGATATATCTCTTTATTCATGCGCAATGTTACGACAACCTTCACTTTCGGGCCGTGGGGAACTGTTTCTGTTGTCGATGCCGGCCTGCCAGTCTCTCTCTCTCTCTCTCTCTCTGTATCTGTAGCCTTGACAACCTGACGAGTGAGTGATTGGATGCGACTTTGACAAACACTACGCCTGTATTCTAATAGTTCCCATACCCACTGGAAGCGGAGGTGTACTGAAGGTTGAAAACAGGCAAGGACACGGAAAAAACAAAAACACGCACTTTTAATGAAGGTCTTCGTTCAAACGTTTGCTGCGGAGTTTTCAGGTTATGTAACAATAACAAAATCAAGCTCATTCATTATCTGTGGATTTTTTTTTTCTAAAGGACGAATGAACCATTTTTATACGTATTCGTGTTCAATTATAAAACGCATTTTTAACATGCATATTTATAGTTTTAATCTAAGGAAGAAGAAATAATTGTTGTGAAGGGTCGTACACACGCATTTAGCTAGAAAGAAAGTGGAAAAGGAAAAACATGCCTCACTACATCTTCTCGGAATTCGAACGCAGACTTCCCCTTTATCAGAAAAAACTATCTAAACTTTACTGGCACCTTTGGTAACGTATCCACCCATTATTATTGTCATTATTATTATTATTATTACTGTTATTATTAATACTACTGACGTTATATTTTAATAATATATAAGAATAGCTTATATCTCTTAACCACGTTGCTTACTTGGAGATTTCAAAGCTATTTTTCGAAGCGGGTTGCATCTTAACTTGTCGCACCTATGCACTAAAAGCACTACCACACTTAGACACAAAATGTAGGAAATCAAAAAGAGAGGGAAGAAAATTAGATGGTCATCCTGTGAGATCTCTTGTATATATGCTGATACAACTTACCTTCTTTCCTCTGACGAGTATAAACACTCACTTTACTATTTACGCCTGGGATAGATCCATGTGTCTATATATTAATCAAAAAAACAAAAACCTCTACACTTAACGTGAAATTTCATTGAAATCTAAATAATTCTTCCTTTTTGTGCAATTATTTGCAGTTTATAAAACTAAAAATATAATATTTTTAATTATAAGGGGACATGTTGAAACCTTTCACTTCCATTTTGGAAAGAACCTTATTTTTGAATAGAATCCCCAGTTTTTTAAAAAAATAGCGCAAGGTTTCAAGAAATCTGCCACGTGTCTTGGTGCTCCAGTAAACGGCCACCATTAAGTCAGAGTAACCGAAGCTGAGGTGCCACGTCCGTAAAAATAAAAGTACCTAAAAACCAACGTCACCAGGTCGGAGTCATATTTTCTAACATTATTTATCGTGTTTGTTTTAGAAATACATCCTCCGGACGTCACGTTCGGTATAGTAATATGCAAATTGTAAAGCCTCCTCACCTCATTCTTTATTTTTTCCACCACGCCCCCTCAACTCCGTGTGCACATAAAAGAGTTCAGTAACATTCATCTTTGGCTTCCCTGTTTCTTCATATCGCATGTCTGTACGGTATCAAGATGCCTCGCTCGCCTGTTAGCGTATTCTAATGAAGACATACAGTCTTCGCCACAGTTGACCGGCTGTTGACCACTGGTGACAAAATAACCAGAACAAATTCATCACTTGGTTGGAAACCAATAAAAAAAAAATTCAAGCTAAACTTGTCCGCACTTTCTTTTAATAAATTTAACATTTTCAAAAATTATTAAGGTAGCCGCCTCAGTCAAAGATAAAGTATCAATCATGGTCAGGCCACAAGGTTTAAAATACAATGGTCTGTGTGGTTTTTTTTATAACTATTTCTCTGATGGGTCTAGGCTTATACTCTTTGCTGCCCTTTACCTTCAACCACACTTTGTCATGTCAATAAGAAAGAGGGGAAAGAAAACTATGAAACTTCATATCTCCGGGTAAAGTGAAAAGCTCGCTCCAAGTTCTAAAATATCTTAAAATTTTATGTTGAGATCTTATCAAAATATTACTGTATTTTTTTAGAGGAATGCTAAATCTAGAGTAATTTTCATCTAGCCTAGTCTTAATAATCCGTAAATATACTTAAAAAAATCATTGAAAATGAACTAATGCTAATTTTTCCAAACTTTATTTTTTTTACTAATAAAATTCAAATTATAGGGTTGTTAAGTAAAAAAAAAGGCCTGTTGGAAGCCTTAGAGATTGTTTTTTTTTGCCTTAACCATATTTTAAAGTAAAGCATCTTAGAATTAAATATTGCTTTAGAGCTGAACGCCTGCTTGGAAATTCTCGCATACAAAGGCTGCCCCATTAAGTGATAGGCCTATACTATCTTCAATTAAATTTGATTTTAAAACACATATTTTCAGTGTTTATAACCGTTTAAAACATTCCCCAGATATACACTTAACATAACTATATTTTCGTAATTTTTTCAGTACTTAATTCAGAACAAGTAATCTACCACCGTATGAATGGCAAGACTATGATGGCGGTCATTAGCAAATAAAGTAAATATCATAGAAATCTGTGCTTAGTTTGGTAGTAGCGCAGATCAAAGTTTTCAGCGATGTTTATGTACGGACGCATAAACAAAGAGATATTTTATCACACTGAACAATAATATCCTTATCTTTAGAATGAAATTAAATTAAGTGAGTTTTTTTCAAACAAAATTTTAGAAAAACATTTTTCATTAAATGTATTAGATAATCTTATAGACATCATTTAAAATATTATGATGGAATGTTTAAAATATATATATATTGTATTGTACAATGTAAGTTAGTTCAAAAATCAAAAACGCTCAATGAGTGGAAAATTTGTGGAGAAATGGCCACAAAAAGATATTTCACGTCCTGGTTGCTTTTTTAAAGAGCCACAACGCATTCTGGAATTAAAAAAAAAATCCAGTGAAATTCATGTCGTGGCTGTTAATAACTAACAATAGACAATAATAATAAATAAATTTAAGAGATGTGACACGTTGTATTTAAAAACAAACATTGCATTAATACATATATATATATATATATATATATATATAAAATTTAAAATTATATAATTTGGGAACTAGATTGTTTAAAAATGATTACAAACTATTTTGTTCCTTATCTATGAATTTGTACCTTTCTCTTTATTTATATGGCAGAGACCATCTCTAATAATTATAACCTTAGTTTAAAATTTCATGTATTATCAAAATAATACTATATTACCATGCGCATGCACATTGATAATATATATCAAAAGTAGCGTATGGAGACGTTAAAGTAGATATAGAAAATTTTATATTTGTCTGATAAGGACCTTAGTATGAAAATTGCACTGTAGTCATTATTTTAAGGAAACATGTAATATTTTCTTAATAGAGTTTTCATTGTCTTATTTTTAATTTCGCATTTTAATTATCAATCATCATCAAATATAGCCTTAATTTAAGAGATAGAACTACATAACAATTTCTCCTTGTCGTTGTGTGTGTTATTTTAAAAATAGATCACTGATTCAAATTGAACCTCTATTATCGTTTTTACATATTGAATAAATATATAGGCTATGTTTGTTTTTCTAAAAATAATCTGTCTAATTTTTGTAAAATCTCAATTTAAAAAAAAAAATAGCTTCAACGATTTTGCTTAGAATTGGAGTCAGGGAAATATTTTACATGATAAATATTAGCGCATTTTTTCTAAAGTAAAAAATTTAAGGGTAGTTTATTTATGATAAATGATTAAAAATTTACTAATTTTTTGAAATTGGCCTAAAAATTGCTTTCAAAATGGGTAGTTTGAAATAGTTTTTCATGATAAATAAGAATATGTTTTTATTTTTACAGATTAAAATAATTCTAGAGAAGTTAGCAAATAACTTTTTTTTTATCATTTGAAATTGTTAAAAATATTTTAACAATTTGGTTTAATATTACTAAAGAGTGTTTATTGTGAATAACAATAACATGGGTTTATTTTTATTATGACAACATACTTAAGGGAAGTTTACTTAAAACCTATTTTGGAAAATTCAGCTTCCAAGCTACAATACAAAATATGAGAACGTTTATGAGATTGTGTAGTAATATTTGTTTATTCCAGGGTTACTTAAAATCGTATGATTCATCATAACAACGAGGTAAAATATGTTCACATTTAGAGTACTCATTCAATCAGAAAGTGAAGAGGAAATTAGAGTAAGGGCAATAAAATCTTAGAGCACGTCGTTGATTTCTGAGTGGTTTCTATCGCTAATCCTGACCCCTGTTTACCCAGCACGGACTGTACTTATTGATCTCTGCGTCAAGTGCTTCATCCAATTTCCCACGCTCACACCCGCTGAATACAACACGGGACTACTTCTTTTCGTCCATCACTGAACAGGCTGGTTCTCTATCAGTGACCTCCAGTGGCAGACCATTCTAAAGGCGACTTAAACATGGTGAATTAACGACGTTATCTATTTGGTGATTCAGAAGCTATTTTTGCGAAGTTGGTTGCATCTTACCTTGACGCAACTAAGCTCTCTAAGCACTATCACACTTAGACACCAATGGACGGAATAGAAAGAGAGGGAAGATAACAAGTAGTTCGCCTTATGAGGCATATTGTATAAGTGAATTATAGCGCTTCCCCTCTTCCTCTTACGTGTATACACACTACCTCTATTTTATGAGCCTTGAAAACATTGACTTGCATTTAAAAACTACCTTTTTTTTTGTCTTATCCTAGATAGACATATACTACCATGGATTTTTTAATCTACATCCTAACAGGAAGATTCCTACTGGCCATTAACGTGAATAAACCAATTATTCTGAGATGTAGACAATCTTTAAAAACATAGGGTTTAGTAAAAACTACTTCAGGATTAAAAAATAAATATAGTTTAAGATTATTTTTAGAAATATTAAAAAAGTAAAGTTTTCTTTTGGTCAATGTTATATTTATGGGGTGACCTGGTGGTCTAGGGGTAAGGTGTCGGACTTCTGTGCTGAGAGTCCAGGGTTCAATCCTCGGTCCCGGCACAGATTTATTTGATTACCAAACTCTTCCTTCACCTCTGACAAGACATCTTGTGAATGTGGGGAATGCCAGGCCTCCACCGTGGTTCGGATCCCACGTTAAACTGTAGGTCCTCCATTTCATCTCACAATCACCCTACCACTACACATTAGCGTAAGTGCGTATAACCCGAACGGGTAGTAAGACGCGGTGCTAATAATAATAATATATTTATGCCCCACTCAATTAAACGTAAATGTATTAACATGGGTAATCCTATCCTAACTTGGCGCTATGCCACGATAAAAAAAAGTCCTTTAATAAAATTAATTTAAGCTATCAAATAAATAGCTATTAATTCTCATCAGTAGGGTCGTGTGCAAAAGTTACATTCTCAGCTAGAATAGTATTTCAAATCCATGTTTTGAATATCACCCCACAAATTTGAGTACATTTACTCTAGATTCTACCTTCCCCATTCTTGCCCAAACGTGTAGTGGCGTGAAGTGTTGCCAGAATAGGCAGATTATATTTTATTGTATGTAGGAAAAAAAAAACAGTGTTTATTGCAGTTTTAATATCAACGTTTGTGTTTGTCAACACAAATCAAAAAATTATTTAGTAAAATAATGGATGATAATTTTCTTTACACGTTTACCTCAGCAGTTCTTGAATATCTGTTATGGGCATAGCAGCATTAAATAAGAAACTTTTTAAATGACGAAAAAAAGTTGTCATTACATTCTAGGACACTCTTGACAGATATTCAACAACTGTTGAGATCACCATGTGAAGAAAATTAAACTCCATGTTTATAATGGAGAGTTATAATTTGATTTATTTTAACAAAAAAAACTGTTTGGCGTAAAAACTGCAAAATTAAATACTGCCCTTAACTCGTGTTGACTTCAGTCCCACTTAAAAATTGTACCTTTGAATTTAAATTAAAAATATCTATTATTTCTCCTTGGATTTGTAGTTGATATTTTTCTTTGCTGATAAAGCTAAACAGAAAACAAATTATTGCAATATTTAAGCGTAAAATATTATATACTACGCCCCAAAAGTGAAATGGGCCATTTTTTCCTCATTCCGTCAATTGTCGTATTCGCTTGTCGGCTCACGGTCACAAAAACTCACCCGGTTTATGAATTGGGTAGTTTTTGTGCTACCCAGTTTATGGATTGACTTCCTCATGAACTGCACAGATAGAATCGTTACCCAATTAATGTAATGAACGTTATTTTTCCTGGTCCGTGGAATGGAGGAGCGAAGGAAGAACAGGTTTGCTATTCTAAGTTAATTTAGCTTTTAATCGTTTTATAATGAAAGTTTAGGTTAATTTAGGTTGGGTTGGCTTAATATAATTTCTTAAAATAAATTTTAGTTAATATTGTAGTAGATAGTAGACCTACAAATAGTTACAATTCGTGAAATGGGCAAGAGTTAATGCACTTTATGCCCAATTTAGGAAATAATCACTAGAAGAGGTTTGTTCATGGAAATGGTCAGAAATTTGTCCATTTATTGAAATGGTCAGCTTAACTGTTGGGGTGTGTAATATACAGTAGCCCCATGGCTTCTTTGGTGTTGACTGACAGCTCAGAGCTGACTTCTGACAGTCAAAATTTAAGTATATACCTAAATTTTAATTGTCAGAAGTGACAGCTGCTAAACACATGTTTTTGCAGATCATATGGCTCGGCGTAAGGATAAATAATCGGTTCTGGTAACTTTTTAAAGCCGTCAGCTGTCAACTGTGAGCTGTCAGTCAGTACCAAAGAAGTCATGGGGCTACTGTACATAGATAATAACTATGGATCACATAATTTAAGACGCCAGTCTCACTGTATATGTCAATTTTTTTTAATACGCCCTAATGAATTAACGAGAAATATTTTGATCGGCTGCCATATTTAAATGAATTATCCACATTGTAAAACTTTGTATATAAATAGTTTGGCCTAGGAACAAAAATATCCCTGCTAATATTCGTTAAAAAATTTCCTCTCATTTGGCAGTTATCGTGTAGCAAAAATCCGAACAAACAGACAGACCAAATGACAAATGATCGAGTTAAAATATAACCTCGGTTTGATCAGTCAATTAATTACATATATATACATGAAACCATAAAAAAAATGTGTTGTGAATGAGGGGTTGGAAGTGTAGGTTAAAAGGTTGTCAAAATTAATACTTGAGCCAACCTTAAATTATTTTAATACTGATAGTAAAATCCAAATAAATTATGGCTATTAGAGATGAGAAGTTTTCGGTAAATTTATATAATATTGTATTAAAATATCTGGTCTACATCAGACCTGACGTTAGTTACATGTACAGCCACTGGGCACTGTAGTCGACACGTGAGTACTAGAAGAGAACTCGAATCACTGTTATTGAATTATTGGAACTTATTTAAATGGCTGGAATTTTTTCCCATAAATTTTTTTAGGAAACAGTTAACATTTAAAAATGTAAAGCCCAAGAAACTCAAAATAATTTTAATTTATTATCTTTCACTGTGATAAGTAGGTTTTTGGTTTTTACGCATACATTAGTTGTGCTATTAAAATAAGGATAAATGAGGTATAGATTCAGATAAAATGTACCTACATTTACGTGGAAGGATAGTGGTAAACAGTTTGGCAAAAAAATATTCTGTCAACCCCCGGCAGGGACTTGAACTCTGATCTCCCCATCACAATCAATCCAAACTATCACAAAAGTGACACGTCAGACCATGTGACCACCAATCCAGGTAAATAAAAATGTTTATCAGTAAACGTATGTGAATTCATTTGATTTGACTAAGGACATTCAAGACTTGTAAAAAAATACGATTCCTACAGAACCTCCTACCACGGCAAGTCTTCGCTGGGTAAAGTCGAAAGCCCAGAGCTAACATCGCGTTCACGTAGCTATTATTAATACTGTGTCTTGGAAGCGCGTCGACATATACAGGCCATTAGCACCTTTAAAAAAAAACAGTCCCTAAGGGAGAGCAGAAAACAATACACCTGCTTAAAGCAGCAGGTGTATACACTAAAATAAATAAGCAATACTAAATATAAAAACATATGAAAAACGTTAAAAATAATTCTCAATATGAGACAAAGTCCGTTTAAGAAAGAAAGGAAACATATTATTACTAGCACCGCGTCTTACTACCCTTTCAGGTTATTCTCACTTACGCTAATGTGTAATGGTAGTGAGGTTGTGAGATGAAATGGAGGATCTACAGTTTAACGTGGAATCCGAACCACGGTGGAGGCCTGGCATTCCCCACATTCACTAGTTGTGATTAATACACGTCTTGTCAGAGGTGAAGGAAGGGTTTGGCATTCAGATAAATCTGTACCGGGACCGAGGATTGAGCCCCGAACCCCAGCACAGAGGTCCGACACCTTACCCCTAGACTACCAGGTCACAACAAACATATTAAAATATATTACAAATGTTAAAATTAATTTAAATTTGAGATATCCAAGTGTGCTACTCTATAAGAGTGAACTCAAATCTAATTTAAAAGATCCACCCGGCGTATGAAACTGAGTAAACATATGACTCCATTCGCATTGTCACGTAATAAAAAAATGAAGGTCTCCATTAAAATCGAGAGTCAAGCGAATAGGGGTATACCTGCGACACTCTACCAAAATGTGTTACACGATAAAGGGAGCATCTCAAATCTCACACACTGGAGACGGGTCTCCTAAAAATAAAAACCCACGGGTCAGAAATGTATGCCCAACACCAGAGCCTTGTCACGACTACAGTAGCTCCATGGCTTCTTTGGTGCTGACTGACAGCTCACAGCTGACAAATGACGGCTTTGAAAAGTTACCAGACCAAATTATGTATCCATACGCTGAACCATATGATCTTCAAACACATTTGTTTAGCAGCTGTCACTTCTGACGGTCTAGATTTAGGTATAAACCTAAATGTTGACTGTCAGAAGTCAGCTGTGAGCTGTCAGTCCGCACCAAAGAAGCCACGGGGCTACTGTACCTCCTCTCTTCTAGACTTATGTACAGTACAGAAGAGAGCCATCGTGACACACCGCCCCTAATGGACCAAAGCTTGTTCTGAGCAGGGGTCAAAACCTACCTCTCATGCCAGGTGCGTAAGACCCCACGCCGAACATAGCCCTTTAGATCTAAATACATGACACCCAAACTCACCTCAGGAGAGAGATGAAACTGTCTCCCGGGTCACCTAGTCCACCAGTTCATTTCCTGAAAGACCAGTATGACCAGGAATCAAGTAGAAGGTGAGCCAATTTAAAAAATATTGTGTTCTTGTATCGTCTGCACGAAGGAGTTCTCATAGCAATTGTGGAAGATGGTAGCCTGTATCATGGGTTGACAAGGTATTCGCTAGACCAGCGCTTCTTTAACCTTTTATTACTCACGACCCCCTAAATATCCTAAAATAGTTCCACAGCCCCCTAGTTTCTACTAACATATTAATCATTAAGATTTATTCTAAAATATTGGCTTTATTTACTGATTATAATAAACAACAAATAAAAAAAAACAGAACTTTACTTACCTAAATGTATTTAATGGGACGTTTGCTGTTGAACATTTCCCACTAATTTGTATATTTTATTTTCTAGTCTATTACTTAGTGTTATTTGCATGCAGGAGTCGATTCGGAATCGAATTCACTGCTTCGTTTTAATATCTACCACTGTGAAAAATCCATCTTCACGTAAATAAATAGAGATAAAGGGCAGCAAATTTGGAATGGCGATGTCAAACAGATGGGGATTATTTGTACTATCCGTGATTTATATTATACGTGCTTCCCCTCCCCTCCGTTTCCCCAGAAAATCGAAAGTACTCTACTAACATGATCACGATCATCGAATTCTTTCCTCCAAAACGTAAAATTTAAGTTAATTGACTTCAGTAATAAGCCAATAACTTTTTTAATTATCTTTTCGAGGCCCTCGGCTAAGAATTGCTGCGCTAGACTATGAGATGGACTCAAGTGGGGGATTGAATCCGGCAACAAAAATAAAATCCCTGTCTTCTGGGGGGGTTTTGTTTGGTGATGTACTATTATTTGACAATAAGTGTTAGTAAATTAAATGAGTTACTGTATATAATCAATTAACTGTACAAAAGTATACAAACCCACTTCTGTGGTTAAATGGTCTGTGACGTCACTCTTGCTAAATACTGAACTGTCGATGACAGAGATATCGGTGTTCAGATCTTGGTAAGTTGTACTGAGCGTAACTTTCCCTCAATGGTTTCCCCCTCTCCCTCCACCCAAATGTGGGTACACTTCCTAGATGATAAAGCTTCCTCATCCCCAACGCATAATCGTAATCAAAATCTAAGCGTATAAGCCAAACGGGTAGTAAGACGTGGTGCTAAAGAGATATTTATATACAAATTAATTGTTTAAAAAGCTAGGAGAAAAAGTTCAGTTTTTTTTGCACCACGTTTTACTACCTGTTCAGGCACTGAGAAAAAGTTATAAGAAATGTTTTATTTCATTCTGACATGAAACTTAAAAGTATTTCACAATTATAGCAATTAAAACACATTTCTATGGCAATTTTAAAACAATCATACATATTTAAAGATGCCAGAGGCAGAAATTTCTTGGCCTCTGGATACGCTCTATAACATAAACCACCCATAAATGGGCAATAGGAATAATCTTTAAACAGAATAGGTTTTTGTTTTACTTGAGGTATATCTACTGTATGTAATAAGTTGCAGTTGAAGATCATTTCAATTTATAGATTTACAATCCTAGTTTTGCCTAGTAATGTTTTATAAGCCCTTAGTAGTCAATTTAATGGGATATTCATTAATAACAGGACAGAAGTTTAAACATTTATGTACAGGGAGTAATTATACTTATATTATCTACGTAAAGTGCACTAATTAGTGATAGATTGAAACGCAGAAGACTAAGTCTTAGTTTATTAAGCTAACTAACCGTTCTTCCCACAGGATGTGTTTTGTAGTACATACCCAATGTTAATTATTATTATTAGCACCGCGTCTTACTACCCGTTCGGATTAGACGCACTTACGCTAATGTGTAATGGTAGGGTGATTGTGAGATGAAATGAAGGACCTACAGTTTAACGTGGAATCCGAACCACAGGTGGAGTCCTGGCATTCCTCACATTCACAAGATGTCTTGTCAGAGGTGAAGGAAAGGTTTGGTAATCAAATAAATCTTTGCCGGGACAGAGGATTGAACCCCGGCCGCCAGCATAGAAGTCTGACACCTTACCCCCAGACCGCCAGGTCACCAACCCAAGGTTAAAAATAGTTGTTATGTTAAGAGAAGGAACGCAAGAACAGGTCACTGTTTTTTCAGTTGTTATAGTGAAACTTTTTTTTGTGCCAAAATAAATAAAATATTGATTCAGTTCAAGCATATAATTTAAGTTTCTCCACATGGTGATATCAACAGTTGTTGAATATCTGTCATTAGCATAGCAGCATTGCATGATAAACTTTTTAAATGAAGAGAAAAAGTTGTCATTGAATTCACGGACATCCTTAAACATATATTAAAGAACTGATGATATCAACATGTGAAGAAAACTAAAGTCTTTGTTTCTACTGAATCAATATTTGATTTATTTTGTAAAAAAACAAGTTTTAAGTAAGCATCGCAAACATACTGACCTTTTCCACGTCTCTAAATCCCCAACATAATGTCAAATGTAAAAAAAAAAGGTAAATGTAATGTTAATATTTTTCCATAGAGAATAGACAACCAACTATGAAATTTAATAACAAAAATTATAGAAATATTATTATGATTACTGTTTATTCTCATAGTTTAATAGCTAGAGCTATGTACAGGCCAAAAACTAGTTTTTAAAGGCACCATTTTATGTAAAGTTGGCCATCGTGTTTAATATAGATCTAGGAACCTATCAAATTTGGTCCTATGAAAATACGATAAAGAGACGTTGAGTAAAAGTAGTGTTTGGTTTTGTAATCGCCATTTTGAAAGAAAATTGTGAATGAAATGTTTAAATTACCTATATGTTAACTGGATACCCGAGCTACGTCCATGTTAAATTTCAGAACAGTCGGTTGAGTGGTTTTCGCGTGAAAGAGTAACAAACACTAACTAATATATATTATATCAGGTGGATGATATTCTTGAAGCTTTCATTCGCGTTTACTTATTAAAAAGATTTTAATCAAACCTCCTCTGGATCAAATAACATGGCTTCAAGGCCATAGTCAGGGGGAATTTTGGGGGCTACCCCCCCCCCAAATTTAATGAAATATATATATAGCTTTATCTATGGTTCAAACACTATCAAGATTAAGGCACATGTACAAATTAGGGGGCTGTGTTACCATAAAAAGCACTTAAGAGAGCTTCTAAAGATGTTTAATATTTAGATTTTTTTTTTGCCTTTAGCAGTTAGGGGTGTTATGTTGTTATAAAATAAACCACTCCAAATAGCTTCTAGAGGTGTTTAAAATTTAGAATTTTTCCTTGCCTTCAACAGACAGGGAGTTATGTTACTATAAAAAGAACAATTTAAAGAACTTCTATAGGTGTTTAAATATATAGATTTTCCCTAGCCTTCAACAATCGGTGGGCAATGTTGCCACAAAAAAACACTTCAGATATAGCTTCTAAAACTGTTTATCATTTTTTTTTTAAATTCCAACCTCCAGCAATTGGGGGATGTGCCCACCAAGCGCCCCCCCCCCCTTGAAATTATTGGATGGTTACGGCCATGCATGGTGTCATATATGGAAATGTCTTAAGGCAGACTTATTTAGCAATACCTCCCCTCCTGCCCCACACATACACCACAACTTATTTCCCATCCATGCGCACAAGACACAATGATTGTGTTAATAAAAATTGTCAGCAACAAGTAGCTAGCTTAATGTCCAGATTATGTGTATCCCATCCTCTCTTTTTTTTTATTCACTCACACTAGTGAGGAAATACTACTAAACGGCTCATATGATGGTTGAGATGATGCCTCGTAAAATAAATAGGGAAAACTAGGAGCACAATTTAGAGAAGCGTTCTTCTTTATTTGCTTTACTCCGTCCGCAATATTGCGAAGGCGTAATAAAAGGGGTTAGCGGGGGATGAGGGAGTGGGGGAGAACAGTTGAGTATAAGTAATAAAAACAAAGTTTAGTAGCATTTTCTAAGATTGTATCGCCCATGGTTTAGAGAAGTGTAATAGTTTTGTAAGTTCGCCCCCATATTGAAAAAAAAGGCCAACTATGAGGACGCAAATAGGTGTCGAAACGTGCTTTGGAATTAGGAAAATGTATCAGAAATTGAATAGAAGGACGTTTCCCGAAATGTGGTACGCGTATCCCCCGGGGGAACACGGACAATTTAAGTCGTTTTTTGACGTTCCAATAATTGTTCATGATCATAAACTATTTTAATGGCAATAAATCTACTAAATAAATTATTGCAAATTTTGACTTAATATTGACTTTTCCACGGCTTTGTTTAGCCAAACACTTAATCTTAGTTAAATTTAAAATGATCATTTAAATTTTACAAAATAGCCGTCTAGTCTTCTCATATATAAAACTCGCAATATATTGGATTGCCGAAGAAAGGGGGGGGGGGTGTTGTTCTAATATCTAGTTATGTTTTTCCACGTGTGTGCCGATGGATTTCTTCCCAAAATTACCCATTTATCAAGTCACCACATCGGTAGCCGCACGGTCTAACGCATCACTTCCATTTTTGACTGGATTGCCTGGAATGGGGAGAATAAGGTTTGAAATATGCTTGAGTGAAAAAAGGGTGGGTTATTTTCTAAATGGTTTCCCACTATCGCTCCATGAAAATTCGGGAACATTTTCGTAAAAGTTCTACCTTCCTCATTCCTACTCCATTAATGTAATTGATATATGTGTCTCACCCGAAAAGATACCAAGACGCGTTGGTAAAACCGTTAGAAGCTATGTCATTAAGTTGAGGTGGAAAGGAAATATTGTTAAGGCAAGTATTTATGAAGTGTATATAGCAACATTACGTCAACTGGAAGAATCTCAAATGAGCTAAGAAAGAGTTTTGCAAAGTGTTTTATGTGAAGTGGGATGACACATGGCTCTGAGACGCGGACAATCAGAATGAGGGGACAAAAGTTTTTGGAAGATTTTTGAAATGTAGTCGTGGAGAATGGTAGAGGAGATAAAACGCACGGACAGGGTAAATAATGAAGAGAATTTGAGGAGGGGAGGAAAGGAGAAGAACCTGATAGGCTTAGTAAGAAAGAGAAATAGTATTGGCTGGACCACAAGACAAAATCACAGAAGAAGAAGAATAGCAAATAAAAGTGGTAAGAATAAATACAATATCGCTTCAGTAGTTAAATTTAGTTTAGTAATCTAGACCTAGTAATATAACTAGTGGCGGCTTGTGTATAGAAATTGTGGAACTGCAGAACACCCTATTTCCACTTGATATTATCGATAGCATTTAATATAATGAGTCCTTTAATTCTTTCTTTATTTTTGTGGAACAATATATATTCCTTAAGCTTAATGTCAGTACTTCAGCAGCCATCCCCCAGTTTAAGAAAAATATATAAAAATCTTTCAATGGAACTGTGCGCTTCACAGTGCCAGTGACGTGGTGTTTGACTGTTGTGAGTATGAGCACATAGGAGGGGTTGGGGAAGAAGGCGGAACTGCCAGGTAGAGAGAGCACTGTTACTCTAGCAGTGCCGGCTCTGACGTAATGGTAGAAGGAAGTGTTTTTTTTTACTAAGCGTGTGTTGTGCTTAAAAACCGCGTACCATATTCTTGAATGTGATAAAGTATAAAAGAGTGCAGAATTAGATTATTATTCTGCTTCCAGCTATTCTATTTGATTCATTTTTTTCGGATTCAACAGAAAGACTAAATGCGCTTTCTGTACTTTTAATGGAGAAAATACCAAGCCTCCACCGTGGTTCGGATTCCACGTTAAACTGTAGGTCCTTCATTTCATTTCACAATCACCCTACCATTACACATTAGCGTAAGTGCGTATAAACCGAACGGGTAGTAAGACGCGGTGCTAATAATAATAATAATAATAATAATAATAATAATAATAATAATAATGGAGAAAAATTTCCTCAATTGTCATCAAGAGATCAAGGAGAAAATTATTGAACTTTTTTGCGCAAATTAAAATAAGAAGAATGGATTTCATGTTTAAATGAATAGATCAAATTTGAATTGTAACAATTTAAGTTAAAGTAAGTAAAAAAAATTTTGTTTTTTTAAGATTTTATCAAGTTCCTGAATAAATTTTCTTATTATAAAGTTTATTTTTCCTTTTACACAATTTTAAAACAAAGGTTAAACATTTTCTGGAGCAGCACCCCCACTAATTTTAGCTACGAACTGCCACTGAATATAACTAAATGTATTTCTTGAATATATATCATGAGTGTATTGATATTTGATAAGAAACCTTCAAAATGAAGAGAATAAGCTAACACCAATGTCCGCGATGGAAATGAGAATTTTTCAAGACTGTTAAGAATACAATGTGTAAAAAAATAAGTTAAGTGTAACGTAATGTAAATGTAAATTTGATCGAAAATAAAATTATTATAAAAACTATAAATATACGGACCCAAAATCACACTCCTTTCCATCACCAGTTTAACGTACCAACGGAAAGAAAAGTGGGAACAAATTGTCGTAATGATAGTATTAACAACTTTGACTAACTGTAACGTAGTGGTAAGTCATGATAGGGTTTCCCATATTGTCACCAAATTATCTACTTTATCTTACATTAGTTTATTTATAAACGTATTTTATTTAAATTGTCTAAAACTCGGGATATTTGATTTATTCGCGAAAATGGTCTTTAGGCTTCAACCTGCAAGGATGATAATTTAAAAAAATAACTTCTTAACAATATATATCTATATAGATCAAGAAATAATATAAAAAAAGGTAACTTTGAAATACAATTCAATATTGTCTATGAGCAAATTGTAGAGTGGGTGTGTATACTCGTCAGAGGAAAAGAGGAGGCGTTATCAGTAGATAAACAAGAGGCCTTGCAGGTATAACCACTCATTTTATTCCCTCTTTTTCTATTTAGTACATTGGTGTCTATGTGTGACAGTGCTTTTAGACTTAAGAGTGCTTGTGTGTGTCAAGTTAAGATGCAACCCGCTTCGCTAAATAGCCTCGAAATCTCCAAGTAGGCGGCGTCGTTAAATAAAAAATATCAGTACAGTAGCCCCGTGGCTTCTTTGGTGCTGACTGACAGCTCACAGCTGACTTCTGACAGACAGAATTTAGGTATATAACTAAATGTGGACTGTCAGAAGTGACAGCTGCTAAGCAAATGTTTTTGCAGATCATATGGTTCGGCGTAGGGATACATAATTTGGTCTGGTAACTTTTTGAATCTGTCAGTTGTCAGCTGTGAGCTGTCAGTCAGCACCAAAGAAGCCATGGGGCTACTGTAGAATATTTATGTAACGTGAACCACTAGAATGTTCTGTTCCTTTACTTCTCGGTCGATCCAACAACCAGAGCTCTACATAACGTGGTTACGTCACTGATAGTTAGTACGTAACCTACTCACCCACTACTAGAATGAAAGTATTTGTACCTCTTGCCCGAAGAAAAGGACTCGTGTTCCAAACGGTCATGTAACTAACACATACAAACCGAATGGGATCCCATTACGTATGTAAATTCACAGAGTAACAACATTCTTTCGAAACTTCAATATATTGGGCAACACATTTGGAACCTTCCCCTGTGGTTAAGCGGTTGGAGGGGGTCGGCTACAGCTCTAGAGGACTCTGGTTCGAATTCAGATGATGTTGAAGAATATATTTATTATTTGTATGTTAATATTCTAATAATAAGAGATCTTTAGAAAACAAAACATTATTTTGGGGTGGAGATAACATTGATAACGTTTTATTACATCACTAATATTTATGGTTTGACACTTTCGTCAATTTGGTGATACTACTGCCTAGTTAAGATTAGTCCCAGGTTCAACTCCCGGTATGACTGAAAAATGTATTATTGACGAAGTCCAATTCAGTAGCGGCATGGTCTAAACGCGTCACCTTCAAAGTATTCTGGATAAGGAGATTGGGGGTTGAACCCCGGTTGGGTTTACCCAAATGTTTATTTAAAAAAATCAACTCTCCATCAATATAAATGTTGGTGAACTTCATCTAAATCTAACCTGCCTTATACCTAGCATATTAGCATAGCTAATACACATATGTACAGCCCGAACGTATAGTAAGACGTGATAAAAATATTTTTTGTGAAATTAGAACTTCCCCTTTTAAAGTGATAATTTAACAGAAGGGGTACTGGGTGAAGTGTCTGATCTAGAATCAAGTTATTTTATCTGTGTGTTAAGATAATTATTCAGTGTTGAAAGTGCACTTTAAATAACCCAAAATAAATAAATAATTAGTATTATTTTATAGGTATTGAGACTATCTAACAAAAATGGCAGCTGACTTGACGTATGAATACGTGAAAGCATTTTTAGTAACTTCTATATCTGTCAAGATACCGCTATTTCTATATACGAGTTCATGCTAATAAAATATTTTAATTATTTAGAAGGTGACCTGGCGGTCTAGGGGTAAGGTGTCAGACATCTATGCTGGCGGCCGGGGTTCAATCCTCGGTCCCGGCACAGATTTATCTGATTACCAAACCCTTCCTTCACCTCTGACAAGACGTGTATTAATCACAACTTGTGAATGTGGGGAATGCCAGGCCTCCACCGTGGTTCAGATCCCAAGTTAAACTGTAGGTCCTTCATTTCATATCACAATCACCCTACCATTACACGTTAGCGTAAGTGCGTATAACCCGAACGGGTAGTAAGACGCGGTGCTAATAATAATAATTATTATTATTATTATTTAGAAGCCAAGATTGGGTGGGTTGTATTCAAGTATTTTCTCCTATGTTAAATAAGCTTGTAATTTGTAAAATTATATTACATGTCTGTTGATAATGAGCACATTAGATAGCTCCACTTAAAACCCCAACCCATAAAAAATATCCTTATCGTTTGATTGGTACGGTTGTCAAACTGAACCCCTTACACCCTTAAAAATAATTACGAAGCCCCAAAAAATTCTAAGTAGGTTTTATCTCACAATTTTTAGAACATTGGAATTTAAAGCGTCAATATATTTTTATGTATTAATTAATCTAATTTTAATACATAAATAGATCATTATTTTATAAACAAAATATAGATATTTTTTTGTGGGAATAGGGACTATGTTTCATTGCGCAAATCTCTTTAATATCTGCATTCAAAATGTAGAAATATTTTTGTTGTTGTTGCTGAAGTGTATTTCAAAAATTCAGCCTCAAAAATGTTATTAAATCTCGAGGAACATTTGAAGGAGCACACTTTTGACTTAACGCCGGTCTGGAGCCAGGGAAGGTGTGTTCACAATAAGAAATTTTATAAAATACAAACATAACAGGGTGTACTGTAACATGTGGAACATATTTCAGCGGTAGACAGGAGACACAAAAACAATGGGAAAAAATCATAAAAACATGTGACGGTCCCATTTGACTTTGTTTCCGAGCTATATTAATGTTTGCACTACAGTAATGTGAGCTGCTTAACATTATAGGAAGAATGTGTGTGTGTGTGTGTATATATATATATATATAGAGAGAGAGAGAGAGAGAGAGAGAGAAAGAGAGAGAGAGAAAGAAAGAAAACACCACGTTTTACTACCCGTTTGTGTTATACGCATATGTATTAATTACACTAATGGATTAGAGATTAGGAAAGCTTAATTTAGTGGAAGTGCACCAGCCTTTGCGGGAGAGGGGAAAACCATTTTGGAGGAGGGGAAAAAAGACCTCAGTGCACCCTAGAGAGATTTGAACCCGTCGTCGGTGGTCTAGTCTATTACTAGAGTGACGCCTTAGACCATGCGGCCACCAGAAGTGGGCGTGTCACTTAGTCTGATTCGGTATAGACTCCAATAGTGATTAGAAGCGCACGATCATGACCTTGACATATACGTATTCATGAACATGCACAAGTGATTTTTTTTTTTAAGATGTAATTGTGTCGAAGCGGTGTTGTGTTTAGATTATTATTGACGTTTCCACATCGCCTTCAAAAACCCGACACGTGCCTTTTATGATCATTGTAGTCAATCCAATTATGTTACAAAAGCTCAAATAACAACTTATAAAATAAATGAATAACTACACGTTTTAAGTGAAATAACTCGTGTCTTCTCGAATTATTATATGATGTACTAAACTACAGTGGCCGCATGGCTTCTTTGGTGCTGACTGACAGCTTTGAAAAGTTCATTATTATTATTATTATTATTAGCACCGCGTCTTACTACCCGTTCGGGTTATACGCACTTACGCTAATGTGTAATGGTAGGGTGATTGTGAGATGAAATGGAGGACCTACAGTTTAACGTGGAATCCGAACCACGGTGGAGACCTGGCATTCCCCACATTCACAAGATGTCTTGTCAGAGGTGAAGGAAGGGTTTGGTAATCAGATAAATCTGTGCCGGGACC